>JAKSZP010008435.1:0-59494 GCA_022478985.1 Massospora cicadina
TGTAAGAATTTTTTTCTTTCAAAAGGATAAATCTTTCTTATTAGTGAATTGTTAGGGAATTTATAGAGGGAATTTGGCGCCTCAGCCATGAAACATCAGCCGTTGCCATTGAACTTTCTTATGTAGTCTCACCGGTGATGGTCTTCTCCATCAGGTTAGAATTGCTCCATCAGACATCCTTGAGACCTGAAACAGAAAAAGCCAGAAAACGTGTCCTTAATGTTTTCCGCTTGATCACAGCAAAACCAACCATGTTTGGCTAGTGACCTGCTTAGGTAATGATACTCTTTACTCATTATAGCAGGTCCCAAACCAACTGTTTGATCTGCTAGTTACAGGTGGCATCACTCACCTTACAAGTGCTACTTAAGTTCTCGATCTGTCAGTGATGAAACCCTACCAAGTCTAATTGGTACACCTGATATTTAATCAATGATCAGCTATCAGATGCCCCAATTCATTAGCATTTCTGACTAACAAGATCTTAAACATTCACCTGAATTGATCCTCAATGGATCTAAACCTGCGAATTACTCAAATTCCCCAAACATTATTTACCTGAAATCAGGGTCAACTGATATCCAATTTACTCGTTAGCATGACTTATACCCTAGAGATCCAAAAGGTAATCTAGGAGGCTGGAAAAGTGGGCAAAAATCCCAACAACTCTCTGGGAATGGGAGGGTTACAGACATTCTCCTTACATTATTCAACTAACCTCTTTACTTTACAAGCACTAGAATTATCTGTGTGGGGTTTCACTGAGTGCAAATTGGGTGCATCTGCCATGTGTCATGACCTTAATACCTCACCACTGTTTTCTCATTTGGCCGAAATTTGGTGCATCTCAGCATTATTTTTGTTACCTCCAACTGGGAAGTGCCTACCCTTCTTGCTTGTACCTTGTGTATATGGACGTTTCACAACCCAGGTGTCATGATTCCCCAACTATACCCTGAAAATGGACGAAAACAACTATTTAAAATGGTTTTTTCTTGGCACCGCGTTCAGATGGTGCAGGTGGGATCATTGATGATGGCCTGATGGTGATGGTCTTGGATAACGATGCACAAACCACCCTAAAATGAGTATGGGGTGTTCATGGCCCAAAACGCGTTTTATAACTTTAGTTCCTTATATAAAAATGAGTAAATTATCATTTAGTGGCTCTAGTATGGAACCCATTTCAGTATACCAAATTACCTTAGAGAACCCGCGCTTGACCACTACCATGATCCGCAGAACACAGGTGGTGGAAATGGAGTTACTTTTTAAATATAAAAATATTTATGCAATTTTTGAAGATATGGCGGGATATGTGGCCTCAGTAGTAAGAGTGGCCAATTATCCTTTTTCCATTCTATGATGCAAAAACATACCCTGGAGGCATGCTTATTCCTAATGAAGAGATTTTTGGTGAGGTGTTGGCTTTTTCTGCTTTGAATAAAGACCGTTTGGGATATTTTTTGTTGACTTCTACATTTTCATCCCCTTCAAAGAAAATCATCACAACTAATTTGGTGGATACAGGAGCCTCTGAGAATTTTATTGACCAAGATCTGGCCGACTATCTTGATTTGAATTACTTGCCAGGTGGTATGGTTAGGGGAGGGGCTTCCCAAGGTATTCTCACGCTGAAGGTTCTGGGGTTAGTGGGTTATCAGGTTGACAAATAACATTTGACTGACCGCTTCTAAGCTATCAAAAACCTCTTGTACCCATTATCTAGGGAGTAGAGTGGTGGCGAAGGTTTGACATCAGAACCAACTTGAAAGACAATACCTTGTCCTTAACTTTGGAGAATGGTCATATATTAGTTTCCCCTTCTTTGAGGCTAATTATCAGGTTGATCTCCCCACTAGCTCAATATCTGCACTCTCAGTCTTGCTCCGTTGCTGAAGCCCTCTCTGGAGATACCCTTACCTTCCTGTTTGGAGGGGTTAGAATCTTTGTTTGATGCGGCTTCAGCCAATGTACTACTAGCTCATTCAGAGTTTTATTGTAAGTTCAAGATCACCGTTGATCTGGTGCGTATATCTTCTCCCATTTATCCTTTGACTGTATGGGAGGAAGCGGCCTAAGATGTGTGTGTTAAGGAGCAGTTAGCTAAAGGCGCAAAATTTCAGCATACCTCCCCAGTATTCTCCCCACTTCTCCTTGTGGAGAAGGCCGATGATATCTTATGCCCATGCATAGATTTTGGGAACCCATACAACGTCACAGTACCAGAATTGTATCCCATCCCGCTGGACTCAAATTTGCTCACTATGTGGAGAAGGCAAAAGTCTTTTTCAAACTGGATTGTTTAAACGCTCAATCAGATCCAGATCAAGAAGGTACAGGAGTGACTAACCCTATTCTGTAGCAGAAAAGGAATTTCCAGTTTCGGGTTATTCCCTTTTGGCTTAAAAATGCCCCTGCTATCTTTCAACTCCATATTGATGTGGCTTTTTTGGACCTTCTGTTGTATGCGCGGTAGCTTACATGGATGATATTCTGGTGTTTTCCCCTGATCATGAGTCCCATGCAGTACACCTTTGGCAGGTGTTGAAGCGTTTATGGCAGCTGACTTTAAGCTAAAAATCAGTAAAGAAATTCTTCATGTCCCAGGTCACCTTTCTGGGAAAAGTCATGTTTGACCAAAGATACATATTAACTCCAGACAAGGAGAAGGTAATTTGTGAGTGGCCACTCCAACTTCAGTCAAGGAATTGAGGGATTTTTTGTGGACTTGTATGTTCCTTAAGAAATTCACGCCAAATCTTTCTGATTTGGGGGCGCCCCTGTATAAGGCGAGTGGAGCTAAAGTGCTCCAATGGTCCCCTCATTTTGCAGTATTCCTTCCAAGCTGTAAAGTGCACCCTGTTGTCCACATCCATCCTTTGCCATTTAGATCCCAAAAAGGAGTTCATTGTGTCTACTGATGCCTCCAACTTCGCCGTAGAGGCTGCCTTATTATAAGTAAGTGAAGATTAATAGAGCATCTAGTGAAATATTATCCAAGAAGATGTCTTTGCCAGAGTTAAATTACGCCGTAAATGATATTGAGCTAATATCGGTGGTTGAGGAGCTGACTTATTGGCGTCATCACTTGCATGACTCATCCCAACCCTTCCGCGTATGTACAGATCACCATGCCTTACTGTACTACTGCACACCTCATGTCTTGACCCCACTTAAAACCGCTAGCATGAGACCTTAGCCCAATTTTTGTTTTCTTATGAGTTTACAAAGTGCAAGGAGAATGGTTTGGAGGATGCTTTGAGTTAAAACCCTGCACTAGTTCTTAATCCTAAGAAGGTAGAGATGCATAATACCCACTTAATGATTTTTCTGGGTAAGATTGTGTCATATTTTCTATCTCCTTTGGCCCATGGGCCAGCGCTTGTTCCTCTTGAAAATACAGAGGAATATGGTATGTTCAGAAGGGTAGTCCCTTCACAGCCGTTTTTGGCTGAGTATACTATGGTCCTCGCCAAGAGCAAGTTAAATCAGGAGTACATTACCAGGGGTTACCACGTGAAGGAGGAGATGGTGTGGTTCCAGGAACGCCTATGGGTTCCTGCAGGGCCACTTCATATGGAAATCATCTGGGACCATCATGACGGAATCACCGTTGGCCATTCTGGGAAGGCAAAGACTCTGGATCTTACCCCATACTTTTAATTGGAAGGGACTACCAATGCAGGGTGCCAAATATTGTAAGGAGTGTCTGATCTGAAATCAAATGA
The DNA here is from genome assembly GCA_022478985.1 of Massospora cicadina. Lineage (NCBI taxonomy): Eukaryota > Fungi > Entomophthoromycota > Entomophthoromycetes > Entomophthorales > Entomophthoraceae > Massospora > Massospora cicadina. Next base: position 3,732 of record JAKSZP010008435.1, read on the forward strand.
AGCTGAATTGCCAGCACCTTGTAGGGTTGTTGGTACCAGTTAAAAAGGCTGAAGGGCCTTGGACTTCTGTATCAGTGGATTTTATTGTGGAATTACCTGAATCTAATGGTTACAATGCAATCATGGTATTGATGACCATTTTCCAAAGTTCGCCCACTTTATCCCTTGCAGTACCACAGTAACCGCAGCAGAGATGGCTAGGCTCTTCGTGTCTCATGTGTCTGCTCTTCATGGGGTCCCCAAGAGATAATTAGTGATTGTGGGCCCCAGTTTACTTCTGTCTTTTAGGAAGTGTTGTGTAATACTCTTCATATTCGTCCCTGTCATTCAACTGCATATCACCCCCAATCAGATGGACATACTGAATGATTGAACCAGTGCTTGGAACAGTTCCTGTGGTGTTACACTGCCGCAGACCATTCAGATTGAGTTTCCCACCTCCCTAGGGACCAATTTAGTTACAACAACGCCCAACATGCATCAATAATATGTTCCCTCTTATTCGCTGACTATGGCTTTAACCCCACCTTCAACTTGGAGCTCAGTTGTGGATCAAAGGTGAAAGTGGTGGTGGACTTTGTAAAAATGATCAAGAAAGTACACCAGGGGGTGAGCACAAATTTAGATGTGTCCATGCAGGATTACAAGGAGAATGCTTATGGTAAGTGATGAGTTGGACCAGCGTACAAGGAAGGGGATCTCATGATGTTTGACACTTGAAACATCCTTATCAAACAGCCATGCAAAAATCTGGGACTGAAGAGGATTGGGCCTTACCGCATTGTCAAAAAAGGTGGGTGTCAACATCTAAGGATTGCTCGCTTGGAAATTGTTATCCTGCACATCTATTTAGGCTGAAGTTCCAATAGTTGATCCTCAATAGTGCCTGTGGTTTATGATATTTGGACCATTTAACAACTCACTAGGCCTATTAAATTTGCCTCGACCTTTCTGGCCAATTTTTGGCGTAATTTTTCCTTTGTATTCAGGAACTTCTTCTGAGGAAGGATTAAAGACAAACTGGGGGTTTAGTCCTTCCAGTTTGTCAACACTTCTCCAAGTTTAGGATTCAGATAAACCAGGAAAAGGACAATTTAAATAAGACTTTATATTGCAAGCTAATTATTAGATAATGTTCATTAGGCCAGGCGTCAGTATCTATACCTCTAGGGCATCTCCTGGCCACATTCCAGCACAAAATTTGAACATCTATTTTACCACCTCAGTTTGTCCTATGACTGAAACCTTTTCTTAAGTTCATTGGTGGCAAAATACTCTCAAAATTGGGAGGATTTCAGGTACAAAAAATGCGATAAAAGCATGCAAAATTGTCCTAAGATCTTCTGGATTTCAGTTTCGTCATACTGCTGAAAAAATACACCTTCTGTGAAATTTTAGTCTCAATTAAAGTAAATGACGCACCCTTAATTGGGATGTCAGCAGGCCTCTTCCTCGATATCACTAGGTAACCCCTTTTGGGCAGTCCATGCAAGTGCTATCATGCTGATTATGTGGATCGACATATGAATTTCGCCCTAAGATTGGAAATTGATTATGTTTTTTATTCGTCTGAAGTCCATGGGTTTTTCAGACGTTAACTTTTAGTTGTCCCCAAATGATTTTGTATACGATTAAGTTGATTGTGTTCCTGATAATTGAGACCAATTGCCAAGATTTAAAACATAGGAAATTAGCCATAATATGTGAGCATATTTGGGCTGAGCGCCTGATAAAATACTTGATCGAATTGTCATTGAGATATTCAGCCCAAATTGTATGATTGCATAAGGCTTTGAGGTGAGAATATAGGTGTTAGCTTAAGCGTTGAAAGTATAATTGGCCCAATATGATAGTTGTTGAAGGTTTATTTTCGAGTCAAACACCAGAATCTGACAGTGGGCCACGCCTGTAGCCAGTTGAATCTCCCCCTTGTTCCAGATCTTTGCAGTCTTTCATGAAAGCAAGCTGACTTTGTTTTAGGGCCCCCACCAGAGACCCCAGAGGCTTATATCATGGATGGGGCATTGGAGTGGGAAGTTGAGGAGATCATAGCCTCACACAGAATCAGAAAAAGGCTTGAGTACCTAGTATTCTGGAAGGGATTTGATGCAGCAGAAATCAGTTGGGTACCAGCATGTGACTGCGCCCATGCCCAGGATCTGATCAAAGTTTTCTACAAGCGTTTTTCTGAGGCTTCAGGACCCAAGTCGCAGCAAACCATCGCTGCTATAAAGTTGCCTCAGCCCACAAGAACTTTTCCCTGGTGAAAGCCCCTGAAGGGGGATGGAGCCCCAAAAGAATGAGAGGATAATGTCATGGCTTGATTACATGATTGAGGGTACCAACTATAAGGATAAAGCTGGTTGTTAGGAGGCCAAAAGGGTCAAATTGCAAGGCCTTCCTGACCTAAGACATACCCTGACCAACGCTGGGTGTGGGCGAGATATTTCCAGGTTGGTCCTGCGGCTGTGCGTGATGCTTGTTCTTGATTTTACAGCAAGGGCGTTAAAACGCACCAGCTATATCACAAATAATGATGGTTTGATTTGCTTGCTCAACAAACGGGGCTTCAAGACCCATTTGATTTCTGAAATTTCTAAATTGGGCTGGTCTTGCCTACAATCAATAACTTGGGTTTGGTCAATCTCAAGCTACAGTAACCTGGCTAATGAAAGTGTGCGCCTATTGGTGCACTTAGTCCTAGCATCACTTCCACCAATTGATTATTTCCCCTTGAATGTTTGAGTATGTTTTCTAGAGACCAACCTTCCTCGTTGGTTAACTTCCTAATAAAAATCTCCTGTTATCTTTATATTTTTTAAAATGGTTCCTAGGGCGAACCTGTGCATGGACCTCCTTGAGGAGGTCTTCAACAGCGTTGGTCATGTTAATTTTACAAAAATATCTCCAAAATCTGGTGCACATCTGGGCAGCCATGGTCCCCTCCAGATCAAGGCACCCAAGCAATCCTGCACTAATCACCACTTGGCTATGGACTCCCCTTTGGGGTCCAACCAAGTCTTGTTATTTCTTAGTTTTCTACTATATACTGAGTTGTATGCCCTTGCCCTGGGTCCCTTTTGTTCTAGCATCCTCAGAGGTGCCCTGTTTACCATCTTGATAATGACTAGTTCCCCGGCAGTATGGCAGTGCATCCTGCACCACATAACTTGGAATGGGAGAGTTACAGGCACTATTCCTACATATATCACACTACCACTCAGATTTGGATCCCTCGTGGTATAGCTCCAGCTATTGTTTTGGTCAACCAAAACTATGATCTCTTAGTAGGACTGAGTTTTTAAGAAAATACAGAGTCAAATGCAACTTAGAAGACAATACACTGACCATATTTGGTCAAACGCTGCCTCTGGTTTATCTACAGAATGAGAAAACTCCGTTTACCAAGAGGAATAACTTTTAACCTAATATATAATGATGGCATTATACTGATCCATATCATTTAGTTGAATGAAAGTGGAGAGAAATGCTGATGGATATCATGGAAAATTAGGGAATTCATTATGAACAAAGATGACAAATAACATACCACCAATATCTCAGATCATAATTTATAAGGGATTGACTCTTGAGATATTAGAGTAACTTTACAGAGAGGTTGGCAATCCATGAAAGAAATCCATAGTGAGTCATGGGTAGCGCCTAGATTATTATGCTAACCATTTCAAAATCCAAGTTCTCCTGGCAAATCTGAGTGGAAAACTGATGAAGATTGAATAAAATTAAATTGTCACATTTATATATCCAATCTTGATGGCGGAACTGAGAAAATTCCACACTTTTGGAACACTGACTAAAATGGGATTGCCAGCAGGGGCTGCCAAAAATATAAACAGACTAGTTTAGTGAGAGAAACTCAATGATCTGATGTAAAGACAGCAGGAGGATGCGCTTGTTTACTTGGAAAGTAAAGGAAAATTTTTGCTCAGGATAATCATGACTTAGGATATGCAAAAACATAATCCATAAAGTCAACACCAGGGAAAAGTTTACCAATACAGATGAGACCAATCCTCCAGTCAAAAGCAGAAAAGGCGGTAGTGGAAGAAGAAATAAGCAAACTAGTGGAGCACGGGATCCTAGTTCTATTGTTGAGCCCCTGGGTGAGCCTGTTCTTGATAGTGAAGAAGAAAGATGGCTCTAATTGAGTAATTATCAATTTATGGTAATTTTATAAAATAACCAAAAAATTGTATCCACTACCTAGTAATAATGACGTGTTAGACCATCTGGGGGAAGCAAAATAATTCTCCACAATGGACGTAATCTTGGGGTATTGGCAAATTTATTCGCCAGTGGAAGAACAAGAGAAGTGTGCAATAATAACTGTGCAGGGGCTATACCAACTGACCAGAATTCCCCAATGTCTCTTCAAAGCGCCAGTGATGTTCCAAAGAGCCATGGATGTAATACTGAGCGACCTGAAGTATCCTGCATCCTTATATTTGGACGATATAAAATTGTTCAGTAGGACTTTCACTGACCACTTGCAGCACTTGAAAGAAGTTTTTATGAGATTATCCATGGCCAATCTGAGGATCAAGCTGAGGAAATGCCACTTCTTCAAGAAGGAGTAAGAGTATTTGAATTTGCAATTTAATCCAGTGGATTGCAGCTGCAAACACAGAAAATTGAAGCCATAGAGCGGATGCTATCCTGAAGAGTGTCTGAGATATATAAGTATTTCTTGTAATAACTAGGTGTTATTGACAATTCATATGGGATTTTGTGAAGATCTCCAAGCCACTTTTCCATTTACTAAAGACCCATAAAGGATTCATATTTAATGAAGAGAATCAGGAGTCATTTGTTGAGTTACACCAGTACCTGATAGATTCTCTGAGTTTGAAATATCTGAACTTCAGTTAAGAACCTATAATTCAAACTGATGCTTCATTGATGGCAATCTGCTCCATCCTGAGTCAAGTGGATGAACTCGGGGAGGAGCATCCAGTATCTTATGTGAGCTGGACATTATCAGAAGCAGAATGGAATTACATCATTACAGTGCGTGAATGCCTCACAGTAATTTACGCCTGTAAGAAATTCAAGGTGTACATCCATGGTACACACTTCAAAGTGGTGACGGACCACTCCTCCCTGTGCTTTCTACACAACCTCAAGGATCTGGAGGGACTTCTAGCCCAATGGGCACTAAAACTCCAAGTGTACAACTTTGAAATTATAACTAAGCAGGAGCCTCCCATCAGAACGTGGACAGCCTAAAGAGATTACTACAGTACAAGTGGTATACCATCAAGATGAAAAACTATTCCAGTGGATGGTCAATAGAAGATCAGGAATGCGCCCTGAGAAATCCAAGGTGTAATTAAAAAAGTAATGGAAAATACTGAGACCCAAAATGGACAAGTCTTTAAAATGATTGATGAAAAACGATTACTATTTCTAAAAATTGTCATAACAAGCGGAAATAATTTATTCCACATACAAGGTTGTCAGGAATGGAGGCCTGAGAAAAACAACAGACCATATTTGTTAGTATTACTACTGGGAATCTATCAACTATAATGTTACTAATTATATGGCTTGCTGTGTGGAGTGCCAATTACACAAACTACACAAGAATACCATGGATATTGACTGGTCCACCCCAGATTTGCTTGGCACACAGTGTCAATTGATGTAATGGGACCACTGAATATGAGTACTGGGGGAGTCAAGTACATCATAGTTGCGATTGACCATCTAACCAGATGGGTGAAATGAAGGCACTAAGTAAAGTAGATGCTACAAGTACTTCACGCTTTATCCCAGATCAAGTCGTTTATTAGCATTGATGCCCACAAGTCTTATTGAGCGATAACAGAACTAATTTCACTTCTCATGTGATCCCAAGGATGAATGGGATAATGGGAATCAAAGGAGTCATATCAGTTTTATACTAGCTGGAAACAAACAATTGCAGAAATAATGATTGGAAAACTAGCCTTGACATTAAAGAAATTGGTTGCTGAAAAAAAATTCTGCATTGGGAACCTACCTCATTCAGTAATATTCGCCTACAACATCAGCCATCATATGGCAACTGGAAAACGCTATTCAAATTGCTATACAGACGAAGGGTCATATTACCACTAATTCTATAATATGCTGTCAAACCAACATTGAGGATGAGTGCCAATCAATACTTAATTTGATTATCAAATATACTGATTGAAATGCAATTGCAAGCATTTAATATGATCTTGAAGCAAAAAATCAAGTCCAAGATGAAGGATGACGAAAACTGACCAGCGCTACACAAATATCATGTGATTGATAGGGTAGCCTATTACAATACACATGGCTTTGGGAGAAAAAACAAGCTGAATGTGTGGTAAGGTCAGTTCAAAATGATTGCCAAGTCAGTGATAGAAGCCTATGCCATCAAGATAATTGTTGGACACTTATAAGTCTAATATTGTGAGAATGAGCGTTTCAGATGTAAAAAATGATAATATCAGACAAAAGACCCTGGCCAATTCTCATTGGAACCCCTCTAATTGGGGTATTACTTTTATTGACACTCCTTGGTAAAATAGCTCAAGTTTTGGTAGTTAGATTGCACTGACTATGTGGCAGAATCAGGGGAGTTATTCCAAGGTTCCTCCCCAGGCCACTTACAGTTTACTATAAACACCTAGGCGGAGACCACCCCTTTTATAGGCTTGTAGGGTGTCCCGCAAGGTGCAAATAATTTTTCACCTGATGATTAGGTCAAAAATAATAAATCCTTACCTCATGGATTTGTCCTTGTTAACTTTTGGCGGTATTGGATGAAATCCGCTAAGATGATTGCACAAGTTTGAAACCACTGAGCAACAGATAGATGATATGAAGATTATAGATTCTTGGTAAATAATAGTAAAGTAAAAATAAGAAGCTATCGCTTCAATGGATACCACTTTATTATATATAAAATTAGCAGACTACTTCCACCAAACCTTCTCCTCTCTTCTTCCCCTCTAGATACTCAATCCTCTCTTCCTACCAAAAACCTCCCCCTTCTACCTCTCTTGCTTAGCTCTTAATCCACAGTATTTTTGGTCAGTTTTGACACTTCAGCTTAGTTAATCCCTATTCACTGCAATTTTAATGTTTTCCTATCATTGAGCTCCAGCGAAATTCACTCTATTCACCAATATATTATTGCCTATATTGACTCGCTTCAAGTTGACAGAATTTACTACCCAACTCTTGAGGCTCACTTTGACTAATAAAATATGATCCACCAAACTATATGGCTAAAGTCAAGTCATGCCAATTTCTCAACATTACCCCCTTGACTGGATGACAAGTCCTTATTGTTTATAATGCCGCAGGATCTTAGAATGTACTCAGTTGATAATCTGACAACCCATAGGTTCCTTAATGGTGTAGGCATCAATATCTGTCTTCTCAATTATTGCAAATGGTTCATCTCATATGTTGGCGAGCTTGTTCTTCCTTCCAAATACATGTTTGTCATGGAACAAGACATGATCTCCTATGACAAAATGTGGGAGTCCACTACATCTACATTGGTCAGCCACCTGATCATGAATCTTCTTAGCTAAACTAGTCAAATAAGCTTCTGTTGATGTTTTCTCAGCATGTCCATTAAGTTAGTCAGATAGCTCTGTAGTTCTACTCCGCCAGTATCCTCCACACAGGGATAAATCAATGCTGGCAAAGCCAGATGTCTTCCATAAAGTAATTGGTAGGGACTTTTCCCTGTCAACAAATATTAGCTAATATTATAAGCGAGAATGGCAGTGGATAGGAGGGTATTCCATTCATCAGGTTGTTGTTCACAAGCTTATGGAGAATTTTCACCAAGGTTCCGTTACCTATTGTCAGACACTTGCCCTCACAGCTGAACAAGAAGAATGTTTTAGGTTGAGTTCATCTGAAAAAGGGAAATGTTGGTTATTTGCAATTATATGAGGATTTAAGAGTGATTCCTACAATAGAAAACCAATGCTATTGGAGAAATCAGCCAAAAGTCCCTGGCCAACTCTTGATGGAACCCCATTAATTGGGGAAATATGAGTTTGAAACCTGCATGGTCACTCTCTGTAAAAACAATTGATTGGATTTTGTCAATCGCACAACAGACTTCAGGGAATCCAGTGGAAGGTACTCCCCCCACCAGCACCAATTCCTTCACCACACCTGCGCGGGGGCCACCCCTCTTATAGGCGTGGCAGCGGGCCCCCAAGGTGAGATTTATTTTCTCAAATGGTGATTAGTTGGGGTACATTAAGACCTTGCCGCATGGATATATTTTTCCCCAAAACCCCAACGTCCATTTCCCAAAAATTATCTAACTTTACCCACGTTCTGATAGGATCAACTCCCATATTACCTAAATTGGAAAGCATTTCAGCTATTCTAAACCTATCCTCAAATCCCTCCAATCCTCAAAAATAATACAAATACTAGTCATCAAAAATTGGAAAGGGTCACTTCTCATTTGAACCCCCGCACCTCTATTAAAAAATTTATAAAAAACCACTATTATGTTTATTTATATTTTTTATTAAATCCTTTGTGGGATCCAGCGGCGTAGCACCAAGTGAGCGTAACCCAGCTGAATTCCTACACCCATCTAAACATCCCATTGGATTTGGGGTGGTATGGGGTAGATAAGACCTTGCAAATTGCCATTAATTCATTTAGCTTAGGAAGGACATGTGATGTGAAATTTTTTCTGTTGTCCATAAGAATAAACTGTGGACAGCCATGTCACTGTATGACACACTCCATAATGAACTTAGCGGCAGTTACAGCACCTAAATCTCTGATTGTTCTTGCTTCCACCCAACTTATCAAGTGATCTATCACTACTAGTATATACTTAGAGCAGCTCACACCAGTTGGAAGAGGCCCCACCACATCAAGAGAATCAGTGTGCCACGCAAAACGGGGCTTAATTAGCTGGTATTTATTTTTCTTGTGGAAAGGTTTCTCCACTTTGCACTGGAAACAACAAGCAATTGTCTCAAGCACGTCATAGTGCATGTTCTTCCAATAGTAACGTGGTCACAAAGACTCCAACGTTTTCCTCAACCCTCCATGACCTACCGCCTTGTGTGCATCCCTAATAATTGCTGGCCTGGTGGAAGGTTTCAAAAACTCAGCATCAATTCCCCAACTTTTTATATAGTTCCACATGGCGCAAGAAAGGTCCCATCTAAGCCCATCCAGCGATTTGATCAATTGTGGCAGCTCGTTGTGTTACTTGCCAGCAATCATCTTCTTGTACATTATGTCTGCCAAATCCACCGTAATGGCAACTATAGGTAATTATGAGAGACAATCTGCATTCTGGTGTCTAGCCCCAGCTGGTGTACTATCTCAAAGTCATAAGCTTATAGTTCAGTGACCATATCTCAATCCGTCCTTCAGGTTCCTGAAGAGTCTACAACCAACGCAAGGATGCATGATTGTTGCCAATGTAAGACTTACTCCTTGGAGGTATACCCAAAACTATTTATATACATATAACATTTCTAAGAACTCCCACTCAGTCACAGTGTAATTTTGTCCATAAAAATTTAAGCTTCAGCTAAAAAACGTGACAGGGTACTACACACCATCTGTGGGATCCACCAACGGATGCCACAAATACTTTATTAAAGTGAGAAATTTACTTTTTAATAAAAGTATTAAATAGCGCTTTTGTTAAAGTTTTTTAAGTTTTTTATTGTATAAGAAGGGCAAACCCAAAGAAAGGTCCTTTTCTCAATACTAGTATTTTCTATTTAAACTAGTTTAAATTTTGAGACCATGGGTATTTGAGGCAAAAGTATATAAAGCTGAGTCATCTAAATTAGGAAATATAGGCTTTTGGCCTATCAAATTAAAGATAAATATTTTTGAGGCAAAACCAACCCATGTGGTAATGAGTTGATGTATTGTATCCAATCAACAGCGAGTAAAATCTTCTTATCTCGGCGGTGGTCAGACTCATGTGGTAATGATTGGTTAATTTGCACCCTATCATCGTTGAGTAAAATCTTCTCACCTCAGCGGTGGTCAGACTCATGTGGTAATGATTGGTTAATTTGCATCCTATCATTGTCAAGTAAAATCTTCTCACCTCAGTGGTGGTCAGACTCCTGTGGTAACGAACACCCCTAATTTGGCTGAGAAGTTGGAGTAATCCTATTATTAGTTATTACCTTTTTTAAGCCGTTTTTTAGTATAAACCATATTTTTCAATAGTTAGGATTCCACTGAGAATCTGCCAAGGTCTTTTTGCCATTGGTACTCATATCATTGTTAACCATAATATTATTTGATGATTGGGCAGGAGATGGGCCAATCATGGTAGCAGATTTGGGAGCACTAATACCTCCAACATTCTTTTTCTTAAATTGAAAAGTAGAATGTCTGACACCATCATCGTCCTTCTGGGATAAACTTCCCCTACATCAGAAAGAGAAGCGTCCATTTTCACAATAAACTCCTTTTTAAAATTAGGGTATTTAATAACTAGCACACAAGCCAACGCAGTCAGCAAGACATCAAAAGCGCTTTGACAACGTTCAGTCCAGTCAAAGGTGATGTTTTTCTTTGTTAACTCAAAGAGTGGGCTCCCAATACAGCTGAAGATAGGAATAAACCGCTGGTAGTAACATAACATCCCCAAAAACACCTAAATATCCTGCATATTACCTGGCTTAGTCATCTTTTGTATAGCTTCCACCTTCACTGGCTGAGGTCTAAACCTTTTGAGTCTACCACAAGCCTGAGGTATTCCAATTGCTCCTTAAAAAGTGGCACTTTCAAGGCTTGATTTTTATGTTAGCTTTGGCAATTCAGCAGAACACTTGTTCTAAGTGGTCTAGATGCTCTGTAAATATTTGCAAGAACATATTGATATTGTTGAGGTAGACTAGAATGCAAGACAGCTTCAAGTCACCTAAGATACTGTCCATAGTCCGCTGTAACGTAGCTGGGGCGTTATATAACCCTTGTGGCATATGTGTAGGCTGGAACAACCCTCAAGGTAATTATGGTGCACTTTTCCTGTTCCACAACAGTCAACTCAATTTTCCAGTATCCCAATATCAAGTTCATAGCAGAAAAGTAGTTGGCACCGCCCAGAACATCTAGAGCGTCATCAATTTATGGAAACGGATTTGAATCTTTTTTCATGATGCTGTTAAGCTTCCAGTAGTCAATTACTACCCAGTTAGTGCCATCCTTCTTCTTAACTATTAGCACAGGTGACGCCTAGGGACTCTTTGATGTCTCTAACATCCCTTGTTCAATAAATTTATCTACTTCATCAGATACAACTTCTACCATAACTTTTGAAAGATGGATAGGCTGTGACGGAATGGGAGGGTGATCTCCCATGTCCAACCAATGCACAATTCTGCATGAACATCCCAAATCGTGGTTGTCAGATGCAATTTCCTCAGTATCTTTCAAAGGCCATCACGAGATCTTTCTGTTCCTCCAATAGCCCAGCTAGGGCCTCATGCGGAACCACTGTCATTACGCTGGATGAGGTTCTTACAGGTAGACTGAGGTCCTCCCAAGAACCAAAGCCATGAATACAGTAAACCTCATCAATAGGGATCAGGTGCAGGTAAGATACCACTTGATGACTTTGGACCATCATAGGCTCCTTATGTAGATTTGCTAATAATACCTTCACTTCCCCATGCCCTGGTAAAAGTAGTCCAAGAGCCAGATGGGATTCAAACTGCGATTGCTAGTAGGGCACCATAAATTTCACCATATAGCCCTTCAGGGATTTCTATTTTGAGCTCCATTACTACTATGGCCTTGTGCCCAGAAGGTATGCTTAAAGCGTTTGCAGTCCGTAGCGGAATTCCATTATTCTTGTAAATCATGTTAGGGAGACCTCTGGTCCTCCGCTTCATCCACCAATATCAAACAGGAAACACATCAGTGCTATATGTGATATTAACTTGACTAGAGCGGATGGGGTCCTTCTGGACTCCTCTGGAGGTAAAATTGACGGGGATCCGTTGTCCCAAGATCTCAAAAGTTTCCTCCGCCATATTGACCACCACCCTGAATTGCCACATCAATGCAGCCCCTAATTGACACATCATAAAATTATTAGGCAAAACCACCACTGGGGCGGATGCGCTGAATTACCCAAACCTCAGAGGCAATGCACTTTTTGCGCCCTCTGACACAGTGCTATGTGCACATGTGGTCCCGTACACTACTTGATGTTCTGCATCAGGCTTCATCGGAAGCTTAGACACTAGCTTAATGTATATTATATTGACTGGGGCACAGTATCTATAATCACACGAATTTTTGTATTTCTATTGAAAAATCATAATAGGTGCGCTCCAAATAAGAAGAACCGCTGGTATTATTACATGAACATCCAAGGGCTTTTTTCTATCAAGAAAGGTGATAATGCCAGCGCTGTCATGATGTTACTCCTGGCAATTTTCTCTACCATAATTGCAACGTTCACACCCTCTAGCGCTGCAACATCCATTGAGGGTCTGACTTCACCCATGACATTACGCTCAAGAATTTGACAGGAGTACAGTTTTTGCACATCTTTGAAAAGCTCCATGCCTGTATTCTTCTTACTTTCCTCTCAGGCTGGGCCTGAGACATCATTGAGGGTTTTTGGTATAATAGATTATCAGGGTGAGTAACAGGACTGATGCAATGTGACTCGTTTGAAACATCAGAGACAAATAGGTTTGAATTAGCAGAGATAGAGCGTCCCATCTATACTCCACTTGAACTTTTTCTGTTCAGTCAGGGCGGGCAGTATGGTGTGAACATATGGTTTGCCAGGGCAGCTGGCTGCATAATGGCCTCTTTGGCCACATGAGAAGAAGGCATTCATATACTGCCCTCATCTCTGCATCACACCCAAAGGTAAGGTCAAAAGTTAACTGAGGGGATATAATTAAGATGAGGATGAGCTAGGTGACTATAAGGAGGATGGAAAGGACCCGCTGAAGTGACAGGTGGCCAAGTATTATTCAACGGATTAGAACCAAATTCTTGTTGCCCATTTCCCAAAGGAAATTTGGTAGCGGTAGCAGGGGCATTTTATTCCACGTTGGGAGCACTTAAAGTGATATATAAGCGGCGTAAATAATTGACAATTTGCAATAGTGCCGCGTCTTCTTGAAGAATGGGGCCATAGCATTATACATCTCTTGATATGGCTTAACAGCTGCCATCATTGCAATGCCCACATCTTCATGATTAAAATATTTGCTCCCACTAACACGTGGGCCTCATACGTGAAACGCTCCATGAAAGCCACCAAGGACTCTTTCTATTGAAATTTTATTGTTATAAAATCTACCTTGTGCTGCGCCATCTTTGCCACACCCCCAAACAAACAGAGCACGGTTTCATTCATCTCTTGATATGTCACGGTGCTACTCTTAAGGTAATATATAACTTGGTCAGTGCTCTTGACATCCAAAGCAGATAACAACAGCTTAGTCTTACGCCAGTTAGATGCTCTTTCCATGGTGCATACAAATCATTAAAGTAGACGTACATGTTCCCATTTTGATTATAAGGTGGCAACTTCTTAGTCCACACAAACTCACCCTGCTCCGGGCTTCTGGTTTAGGGAGCAGAAAATGGAGGTTTATATTGTCCAAGTTGAACTTCACCTTGTGGGCCATGATAGGGACGCATGACCAGTTGCAAATTGGCTGTAGGTGACTGGGAAGAGTGTCAGGATTCCTACGCAAATTAAAAATTTTGATGCGTCAGCTAAAGGGAATCAATTCCAATCTGACATTATAACCCATACAATTATTGGGGATAATCCCCGATGAAAATCACAGCCTTCTGACATCAGGGATCAACCTCAACTTATGTGTTCAACTATTGCTCCCCCAAAGCTTCCTGATATCAGGGTTTAAACCTTATCCATGTGGCAATCAAATCCTATTTGACCAAGATAACCAACCTGCTGCAGAATTTCCAATTGGTAACAAGTATATATCTTAGCTTAGAACGCTTGGAGACTGACCGAAAAAACCTCCCAAATTCCCTTATATTAACAATTCTAAGCAAATAAAGATTACTTTTTTTCCATTTTTACCTTAAATTGGCCTACCTCTAATTACTCAGGGATGAAATAATAGTTAGGTTTTACCACTCAAGAAACTTATCCTGAGTGAAGACTTTCCAGCTAAGGAAAGTAAAAAGTTATAATTTAGCACCCAGGAACTTTGGCTTTCCTGGCTAAAAATAAAGAGGACAAGTGGTCTAAATCTCTTAGTCCCAACAAAACTGGTGCTCCCTGACAGGTTACCCTGAGTTCATGGTGCAACTATTATCACAATGAACTATAATGATTTGGCGTCAGATATCTCTTTAGATCAGGAACGCCTTAAACTCTTGGCAAAATTACCTTCTATGATGCGTTAGATGGAGTAAAGAATTTCACCCTTGAGCAACATCAACTCAAACTTGAGATGCAACAACCAAGCTTAAAAGCAAAATTTGGAAGTTAACCCCACTTGTTGCCACCAAATCTGCCCTTTGCGCTGCCCATGATTGGGTAGATTCAATAATTGAAGATGTTAACGCCTTACAAAATAAAGTGAATGCCTTCCACCATTAAAAATCTTCCAGTGATATCAGTTCCTCTTCAAGTGAAAACTTCCCCTGGTGTCAGTTCACATCGTTCATCTGTTAACCCCCCAGTGGCACGTCTAAACTATCATTCAAAGAGAAGCACGTCCCAGGCAAAGAAATCATCTTCTCTTTCCTATTTTGTTATTAAAGTGCCATGGAGGAAGCCACTGACACCCAAATGGCTCAAACACCTAACTAACTGTCTTAGTCGCATAGCTCAAGGTATTATGGTACCTCATCTAATGCATTGCCAGACTTGGGATGACGCCTTGACTGCCTTGCTTTGGAAATTTGGGAGTGACCTAATTTTATCCAACCAAAAGCAAACTTTTATGGGCATAAGCCTTAATTGAGGATAAACTGTCACAAATTTTGCTCACTGTTTATACCTTGAGGCTTATACAATGGTTGCTAGAAAATCTCTTACTTTAGATGATGCTATCACTAGGGGGTGTGGCATAGTCGGGAGGGCGCCCCACCATCACCCCTCACATCGTGGGTTCCAATCCCGTCATGGCAGGATTGCATTTCTGTGCCAAGAGGATATCAAACATGTGGATTCAAGCACCATGCCTCATTCTTATCAAGCAAATCAATTAAGTTATATCATGTAATCCTGGCCTATCAGAACATGCGCAGGAAGGCTTTACCCCCAGTACTTGGGTTTTGTCCTCCACTCCTATATTTTCACTCCCTATCCTCTCTATCAGTGTGGTATTTGTCTTAAGGTTGGCCCACCTCATATAAATTAAAATCATTAGATGATGTTATCACTGCTTCATTTTAATGTTAAAAAATATGCCTAAAATTCTACTTTATCTTAAAGAAGTGAAGTCTAACTGGAAGTCTCTCATCCATATCAAAGAAGCCATTTTGGAGACTCTAGATGCATAACTCAAACCCACTGGGACTCCTTGTTTTAATAAGCCTTGGCCCCAAGTGCTAGCAGTAACATCTCATGAGTCGCCTACCACCCAAATTATTCTGCACCTTTTGCAAAAAAAATCTACCATACTGTAGACTTTTGTCACATCCTCTAACGTAGGTCAGTAAAAGATCAGTCAGTATATGGCAGGAGGCTCCCTATGCTGATGTAGGAATCCAGCTATTTAGGTGCTCGCTGGTGCTAACGCCGCTGGATCCCAAAAAGATTATTAATAAAAATAAAAGTGAGCGCTACTATAAAATCTGGGTTTTTATAATTTTATTAGTAGTGCATGAGTAAACAAAAAAGTGATCCTCTCTATTTTTGACCAAGTAGTATTTAAACTGTTTTGAGGGTTGAAGGGAAATTGAGGATAGTTTCGGAATAGCTTAGCAGCTTTTGAATTAGGTAATATGGTAGGTGCTCCTATCAGATTTTTGGAAAAAAGATTTACTTTTTGGTAAACTGATATTTGGGGTTTTGGCTCAGCACAAATTCATGCGGTAAGGTCTTGATGAACTTCAACCAATCACTGCTAGATAAAGTATTTTCACCTTGGGGGACCTCTGACCCGCCCTATAAAAGGGGGGTCCCCAAATAGGTGCTTTGAGGGACTTAGTAATGATTGGGGTAGTAACTTCCGTTGGTTGCCCCAAATTTCATCATGTGGTTGTTGAATTTCAACCGTTAGATTTTACATTTGGAACTAGTGCAGGTGTTGAAATGGGGTTACCCCGATTAACAGGGTTCCACTGAGAATTGGCCAGGGTCTTTTGGCCAATATTTGTGAGATTTTCATTATCATATTCATTAAAATCGCCATTGGGTTTATCAGAAACTTGTAAATGGCTGACATTTCCTCATTTCAGCTAAATTTGACCCAAGACATTCTTCCTCTGCAGCTGAGAGGGCAAATGTCTAAAATCACCCCCTCAAGAATGGTAGGGGGAGAATAAAGCCGAAGGAAGTGGCTATGTACTCAGTTGATGGTGATTCCAGTAGCTAGCAATTTTATAGAATATCATTACCTCTTTTGTAGGTAATGGTGAAAGGTCACTCCCAAATTGATCCAAGTTTGCTGCCTCTAGGAGTGAAGCAGCTATGGTAGTATAATACCATGTCCAATACTTGGAATGTAGGCAGAGGGGTTTGAAGCTTATTGGCATCCTTTCCTTCTTTATGCATTATTTTTGCTAAGTTAGTCATAGCCTCATCTTGAGGGTTGAATGATACGTTTAGCCAATCATCTCATAACTCTCTCCGGCTCCTCAACTTGGGAGGAGAATACATCCTTAACTAAGAGAGCAGGGATTCTTGGTTCTTGCCCATACAAGACATGGAAAGGGGACATTTTTAAAACCGGTGATAACTAATTTGGTAAGCCATAAGAGCACTGGGTAGAGATTGATCCCAGTGAAGAGGATCAGAGGAGGCCATTTTTTGTAATATAGAAACCAAGGTTCCATTTTCTCTTTCCATGGTCCCATTTGTGGAGGGATTGTATGGAGCTGAGAAAAGCTGTTGGGCTCCCATGTTTGTAGTCAAGATCTTACCCACTCTGGAGGTGAATTTCTTGCCATTATCACGTAGTACTTGTGTGCAGCCATGACGAGTGAGGATGTTTTGATGTAAGAAAGTAGCGGTGGCTTTGGCTGTTTGGGCAGGAAGAGCCACAGCTTCAATCCACTTTGTTAAATGATTGATAGCTACTAGTATAAATTTGTTTCCACTAGTAGTCTGAGGAAAGGGGCCTATTACATCCAAACTTATGGTGTGGAATGGTTGTTGAGGGGTAGCGGGTTGATATTGGCATCTAGTCTTGAAGCTGGATTGCTTTTTACAGGTAAGACAAGCTTCCAAGACATCAACGATATATTCCATCATACCATCCCAATAGTACTGATCCTTAATCCACTCAAAAGTCCTCTTTGCCCCTCCATGGCCTAAGGTGGAGTGAACTTCTAGGATGGCAGGTTCGCATTCCAAGGGGCTGAAGATAAGGCAGCCATTTTGACCCCACCTACTTATACAACTTCCTGTTCTCCATTTTTGTGTTATGGGAGTGCCAATCTAACATCTTCTGGGCGGGCTCATCTTCATCCTCCCATTCATTGAGAG
The DNA here is from genome assembly GCA_022478985.1 of Massospora cicadina. Classification (NCBI taxonomy): domain Eukaryota; kingdom Fungi; phylum Entomophthoromycota; class Entomophthoromycetes; order Entomophthorales; family Entomophthoraceae; genus Massospora; species Massospora cicadina. The sequence continues at coordinate 21,406 of JAKSZP010008435.1, forward strand.
TCATTAATAAGTCATGTAACCTCTCCGCTTCACTGTTATCCAAGTGAAGGACTGGCAGCCTTATCAACCCATCAACATATAAGTGATGGGTCCCAGCATGGTGTTTGATTGTCATATAATAATGTTGTAGCTTTAAAGTCCAATGAGCTAGCCGGCCAATAGGGTCCTTCAAGTTCTGTAACCACTTTAGAGAATCGTGGTCTGTAACCACAGTGAAGGCGGTCCCATATAAAAAAGGGGCGGTAGTGCTTCACAGCTAACAAAACAGCAAGGCACTCCTCCTCAGATACAATATAATTTTCCACTTTCAACAGCATCTTGCTGAAATAGGATACTGAATGATCTACACCATTTTCATCTAATTGGGCAAAGATGTCCCCAACAGCATAGTCTGAAGCGTCAGTAAACAGGATGAAAGGTTTATTGTAATCTTGGTGTTTCAGGATAGGACATTTTTGTAACAGTTGTTTCAAAGTCTCAAAAGCGGACTTCTGTTCAGCTCCTCAATAGAAAGGGGTGTTCTTAGTCAGTAAGCGAACAAGTGGCTCACTGAGCTGGGCAAATTTGGGGATAAATTGATGGTAGTACCCCATCATCCTTAGAAATACCTGAATATCCCGTGAACTCTTAGGGGGAGGCTTTTTCAAAATTGGTTTAACCTTATTTTGCATGGGTTGAATTCTTTCTTAAGAAATGTAATGCCCAAGGAAATCCAATTTCTGTTGGAAGAAGGTACATTTTGAAGGCTTCAACTTAATATTTGACTTGCGTAAACTTTGAAACACCTCCTTCAGATGTTCAAGGTGTTTATTGAAGGTTTGTGATAACACTGTAAAATCATCAAGATATATGATGACACAAGTCAACTTCAGGTCCTGCAAAATATGGTCCATCGTCCGCTGAAAAGATGCAGGTGCGCTACACAACCCTTGAGGTAATTGGGTTGGTTAGAAAAGACCCTCACTACAAATGAGAGCACATTTCTCCTAATATTCAGGGGAAAGGTCCATTTGCCAATAGCCACTAGCCAAGTCCATGGCGGAGAAGATGTTAGAACCAGAGACTTGGGCCAGGGCGTTATCAATGCGGGGGATAGGGTAACTATCCTTTTTTGTGAGATTATTTAGTTTTTGTAGTCAATAACTATTTGATGATCTCCATTCTTCTTTTTAATAAGCAACAGAGGTTAAGACAAAGGGCTTTGGGAAGTTATTAACAACCCCGCATCTAGTAATTGCTGGAGCTCCATCCTCATTTGCTCTTCTTCCACATTCAACTTATGATATGATTTTTTACAAATAGGGCGAGCACCACCCACATTGATGGAGTGACACCAGCCTTTCATGTGGCCATAGTCATTGTCTGATTTGGAAAATATGTCACTGTATTCATCTAATAGAGTATGAACTTTTTTCAATTTAACTGGGGTTAACTCATCTGAAATATGAACACTAGGTAAAGTGCACACCAGGTTATCCGCAGGCAACCCTAAATCCGCCATAGAGCCAGCAGAGTGGATACGTTTAATACCTTCCACTGGAAGTAGAAAGCCTCGGCCAATCTCCTGGTGTTTTTGAATGATCATGTCTTTTCCAGTGAGATTTCCCAGCAAAAGGGTAATAAGCCTCTTGTAGGCTGGTTCTAGTATCCCAGGCAGTACCCTAGGCTCCAAGGGGCTAACGCTCTTAAGACTTGTAATATGCAATAAGCAGTGGTGTGGGATTTGGATCGTGATTTTGGTGTCAACCACGCGTTGTTCACCAGGTTTAATTAATACCTCATCTGCAGCATAGAAAGGGATGTCATCCCTTGCATCCACTGAATCAAGCAAAATTTCTTAGTGTGGCGTCCTGAGGTGGAATAAGATAAAGTAATAGATGAGAAAGTGTATTCAATCAGGCAAGAGTATTCATGCTTGCTAGGTTCTCTATTGGATAAGACTTACGGGACTTCATAGTTGAGTAATGATAGGTATCCTTGCTTCATGTTTATTACTCCTTCATACTCAAGCATAAACTGAGTGCCAATGAGCATATCATACATTTTGTTGTCCAAAGCCACAGCAGGGGCTGATAAAATAAGCTTCCCAATGCGAATGGGAAGGGAAGAGTATGCCCCAATTGCTCAGGTATTATTTAGGCCAGCGGTTCCAAACTCTTGCGTGTACTCCAAGTCAGGCGATAGCTTTATTTTCTTAATAAGCTTTGTGGAGATCACGTTAATGGGGAAGCCAGTGTCCAGGATGGCCAGTATTCGGACTTTTTGAATGACTACTTCAACCTTAGTAAGCGTTCCTCCGAAGTTAGGTGACAAAGCTAAAACCTCCTTGAGCCAAAAGATGGAGGTTAGTCATTTAGCAGTCTCAGGGTATTTATCCAAGAGGAATTTCATGAGATGCACCCGCTGAAGAGGTTAAATCAGGCCAGCTACAAATTGGTCACCATTGCTAGCTGTATTAATAACCCTTGGACACCCTAGAACTTGGCTGAGGTATGTTTCCTCAGGTATGGTAGATTCATCTACTCCTCCATCATTCAAGTGATCAAGCACTTCTACTTCCGCCGGGGCTCCCAATATGTGGTAACCAACGTCATCATAACCCCCTCAGATTCCTCCCCAAAGGTATTTGCAACAATGGGCAAGGCCACGATGGAGGTAGGGGGGATGGCCACAGAAGACTGGATAGCCTTAGCAGCTGCATTATCCAGCTTGGTGGGAAGGGAAGGCACAGAGGCTTTGGTATACTTGCACGAGAGTATGGTATTTGCTATCTTACAGGTCTCTGGTTCATAAGAAGGAGTGATAACTGCTTTAAGGTGTACAGGTTTCGCAGGGAGAATAGGCGCAGTTGAGCTCACTCCCAATTTTTCAACAGGCGAATGCTCCTCAATGGTTAGAGCCAAAGTTGTCTCCTCAGCTTCATTTGTTGTTTCATATGAATTTTGGCCACATTTAACAAAGCTTCCTTGATCTCACAGATGTTTCTAAAGTAGCGTTTTACTGAGATGATATGTCAAGCTAACGAAGGCTGGGAGGCTAACCCAGATAATAGGGTGGCGATAGCATCATCAAGGGTGAGCATGTTAGAGATGAATATCCTTTGCGCAGAGAGGTAAAATCGTTCAGCAAAAGCAATGGGCGATTCACCTTCATACATTCTAGGCGCATAAAGGCCTGTTTTTCCCGGTAAAGACTCTTCTTTGATCCAAATTCAGCCAAAAGAGCCTCTTTAATTTCTGATCAGGTGTACCCAGGGTTCAGGTTGGGTACTATCATATCTTGTGCTAAGCAGCTTAAACAAGGTAAGATGTGTCAAACTTTTTGTTTTCTGTGGCACCATCCATAGCATGCTTAATAAAAATATAAGAAGGTAGCAATGCTCCCTTCACCAGGGGTGAACTTGTCCTAAAAGGGGAAGTTTGTAAGGGTGCTTTTCAAGCTCCTCAAGTCGGGACAAAGAGCTTGTGAGTTGCTTTTGAAGAGCAACTAGGTTTGGTGTACAGGGATCCCCTATAGTGAGCACCATTTTGTAGGAATCCAGCTATTTAGGTGCTCACCGGTGCTAATGCCGCTGGATCCCACAAAGATTATTAATAAAAATAAAAATGAGCGCTACTATAAAACTGGGTTTTTATAATTTTATTAGTAGTGCAGGGGTAAACAAAAAAGTGATCCTCTCTATTTTTGACCAAGTAGTATTTAAACTGTTTTAAGGGTTGAAGGAAAATTGAGGATAGTTTTGGAATAGCTTAGCAGCTTTTGAATTAGGTGATATGGTAGGTGCTCCTATCAGATTTTTGGAAAAAAGATTTATTTTTTGGTAAACTGATAGTTGGGGTTTTGGCTCAGCACAAATTCATGCGGTAAGGTCTTGATGAACTTCAACCAATCACTGCTAGATAAAGTATTTTCACCTTGGGGGACCTCTGACCCGCCTATAAAAGGAGGGTCCCCAAATAGGTGCTTTGAGGGACTTGGTGATGGTGGGGGGAGTAACTTCTGCTGGTTGCTCCAAATTTCGTCATGTAGTCAGAGAATTCCAACCATTTGATTTTACATTTGACACCCATGCAGGTGTTGAATGGTGTTACCCTGATTATCAGAGTTGCACCAAGAATTGGCCAGGGTCTTTTGGCCAATATCCACGAGATAATCATTAACATATTCATTAAAATCGTTTTGGGTTTAGTGGAAACTCATAAATGGCTGACAATTCCTTGTTTTGGCTGAATTTGGCCTAAGACACCCTTCCTCTGCAGCTGTGAGGGCAAATGTCTGATAGTTACAACAATCAAGTGCCTCAGGATTCTTATACTAGCTTTAGTTCTATGCCCAGAACCTTGGGATGCTTTGTGTTAGAAATTCTTGCAGAAATTTGATGTACCCCTTCTTATCCAAAAAAAGAATCTTCAGCTTTCCTATTTTTATATTGGGCAGCTACCCAAGCACATTTTAAAAGTCAGTTCCTCTAAGGAAAGCCAAGATCTGTCAGATAACCTTTAAATGCATTGGCCAGCCCCAAGCTTGGCCGTGGCAAAATCCTCTGCTTGCTTCACTACAAATTCCAAATGAAAATTTACTAGCTGTTAATTCTCAGTTCAGCTTTTTGGTGGTTTGAGTAGAGCTAGTTCTACATAAGGGTAAAGCCTTGTCAATAATTGCCACCAGCACACCAGTTAACGTTATATCCTCCCAACTTATCCAAAATTTAAATTTGGCTCCAGATTTGATTCATGAAGCTGAATATGGGATGGCAGGTAATTAAACGACTAAGGCAATTGGGGAGTATTTCACCTTACCTCTCCAACTTGGAAAGCTTTTAATTACTGCCCCTGCTATTATATTAGAAAACAATAATTATAAGCTGCTTATTGGGGTCCAACTGATGCAGGAGTCTAACTGCATCATCAACTGAAAAGAAAAATACCTGTCCCTACTAGTGTCAGGAGAGTGTCTATAACTCTCCAGTTTCCAGCAAGGTGATGCACGGTGCACAGCCTCAACGCAAGGGAACCTTTTGTCAGTATTAAGGGAATGATAGTCCCTCAGAGTATTCTTGAGCTAAAGTAACATAGGGCGAGGATGTTTAACATAGTAAAGATTAATGGAGATTGAACAAACAACAAGACATGGGTAAGCCCCAAAGGGGTGTCCATATCCAAGCTTTGATCAGGGCTAGAGTGCTCGGGTGCCTTGATCTGGAGGCTCCAGGTCGGCCCAATAGTGCCCTCAATGCAGTTGTAATTTTAGTGCAAATAAATCAGCCAAAGTTGCGCAAGACCTCCTCAAAGAGGTCCACGCACAGATTTGCCCAAGTTAAAATAAATAAAACGTAAACTAATGAGGGTTTTTTATTAATGAGGAAGATGACCAACAAGAAAGGTTGGTCTTGAGCAAACATATTTAAGCCAATTTGGGGAATCATCAATCAGTGAAAGTGGTACTAAGCCTAGGTGCACCAATAAGTGCACGTTTTCATCTGACAGGGTACTGTACTTAGAAATCGACCAAACTTAAGTGATTGATTGAAGTTGAGGCTGACCCAAGTTGGGAATTTCATAAATTAAACGGTTTTTGAACCCACTTTCACCAAGCAACCAAATCAAACTGTCAGTATTTATATGGTAGTACATTGTTTTAATGATTTTGCCATTACACATGGCTGGGAAATTTGCACTCCCTCTGAATCAACCTGGGCATATATGGGCCCGCATTCAGCGTTGGTCCAAAATGTGCTTTAGATCAGGAAGGTCCTGTAGCTTGACCTTTTTTGACTCCTGGCGCCCACCTTATCTTGGCAATTGACCCCTTCAATAAAGTCATGTGAACATGACATTACCCTCTCCTCTTTTATGGGCTCCACCCCCTCCAGAGGCATTTGCCAAAAAAGTTTTTGTGAGCAGGGCCAACTTCATGGCAGCGACGGCTTGCTAGGACTTAACCGGCATCCTTAGGGAAACGCTTGTAGAATGCTTCAATTAAGTCTCAGAATGGGCATAGTCCCGTTCTGGAACCTAACTGTTCTCCAATGCGCCAAATCTCTTCCAGGATACAATATACTCAAGCCTTCTTCTTATCTGACGGGAGGCTACTATATCCTCCACCTCCCACTCTGGCGTCCCATCCACGAGATAAGCCTCAGGAGTCTTTGGTGGGGGCACTCAAAGAACGTGAGCTTGCTTCTATGGAAGACTGAAAAGATTAGAAACAAGGGGGAGATCCAGCTGGTATGAGGCGTGGCTCCTTTCTGACAACGCAGTGAGGCCCAAGCCTCTTGATCACAGTTTTTTGCATGTTTGCTTGATTGGGATTTTTTATCATCCAGAATAACGAGATCCCCTTCCTTGTACGCTGGTCCAACTCATCACTTACCATAAGCATTCTCCTTGTAATCCTTCATGGCCACATCTAAATTTGTGCTCACCCCCTGGTGTACTTTCTTGATCATTTTAGCAAAGTCCACCACCGCTTCCACCTTGGATCTACAACTGAGCTCCAAGTTGAAGGTGGGATTGAAGCCATAGTTAGTGAATAAGGGGAACAACCAATTGATGCATGTTGGGCGTTTTTATAACTGAATTGGGACATGGGGAGATGGGAAACCCAATCTGAATGATCTGCGGCGGTTTAACACCACAAGAACTTTTCTATGCACTGGTTCACTCTTTCAGTCTTCCCATCTGATTGGGGGTGATAGGCAGTTGAACAATGGGGAAGGATTTTCAGAGTCTTACATAAATATCTCACAAAAGACGGAGGTAATCTGAGGTCCACAATTGCTGTTTATTCTTTGGGGACCCCATGAAGAGCAAACACATGAATGACGAAGAGCCTAGCCATCTCAGCCATGGTTAATATGGTTCTTCAGGGAATAAAGTGGGCGAACTTTGTAAAAGGGTCCAACGCTACCATGATAGAATTGTTTTCATCAGATACGGGCAATTTTACAATAAAATCCACCAATAAAGAAGTCTAAGGCCCTTCAGCCTTTTGAACTGGTACCAACAACCTTACAAGGGGCTAGCAATTCAGCTTCATTTGGTTGCAGACCAGGCACTCTTTACAATATCTGCCCACCTGAGTGTCTAATCTCTTCCAATCTTAAGTGCGGTAAATTAGCTCCAGATTCTTTGCCTTCCCAGGATTATCAGTGGTACAAATCCGTCATGATAGTCCAAAATGATTTCCAGGAGAAGTGGTCCAACAAGAACCCATAGGCGCCCCTAAAACCACGCCATCTCATCCTTCACATGGTAACCCCTGGTAATGTCCTCCTGATTCAATGCGTTCTGGTAAGGACCATAGTATATTCATCCAACAAAAGCTGTTAAAAGACTACATTTCTGAACATACTGCATTATCCTGCATTTTCCTGAGGAGCAAGCGCTGGCCCGTGGGCTAAGGAAGAGGGAAGTTGGTACACAATCTTACCTGGAGGAATCATCAACTAGGTATTATGCACCTCTACCTCTTTAGGATTGGGGGCTAGTGCAGGGTTGTGGCTCCAAGCATCCTCCAAACCATTCACCTTGCCCTTAATAAACTCATAGATAAACACAAATTGGGCTAGGGTCTCATGCCAGCAGGTTTACAGTGGGGTCAAGACATGAGGTATGCAGAAGTACAGTAAGGCATGGTGATCTGTACATATGTGGAAGGGTTGGGATGAGCCATGCAAGTGATGACGCCAATAAGTCAGCACCTCAAATACTGCTAATAACTCTTTATCATATACGGCGTAATTTAACTCTGTCAAAGACATCTTCCTGGAAAAATATTTCATGGATGCTCTATTCCATCTTCACCTACTCTTAATAAGGAAGCCTCTACGGCGAAGTTGGAGGCATCAGTAGACACAATGAACTCCCTTTTGGGATCTACATGGCAAAGGATGTATGTGGACAACAGGGTGCACTTTAATTCTTAGAAAGCATACTTCAAAATGGAGGACCATTGGAGCACATTAGCTCCACTCGCTTATAGGGGCACCGCCACCTCATAAAGATTGGGTGCAAATTTCTTAAGGAATGTACACTTCCCCAAATAACTCCTCAATTCCTTGACTGAAGTTGTGGTGGGACACTCACAAATTACCTTCTCCTTGTCTGGAGTTATCATGTGTCCTTGGTCAAACATGACGTTGCCCAGAAAGATAACCTGGGGCATGAAGAATTCCTTTACAGATTTTTAGCGTAAAGTCATGTCAAATTCGACTTTGGGCTCTGCTAGTTGGCAGGCTAACCAGTATGAAGACTGGTCAGCCCTTGCCGTTTTACCTTAGGCGTTGGGGCTAGCAGCGCTGGCTAACCCCTGGGCATGTCACCCATGCCATTTTGGGGATCCCCTTTAACCTAAGCTACAACCAATGAAATAAATATAAATTTATAACAAAAGGTAGAATAGGCAAAGGGATATGTTTATTGAAAGGGAAGCGCCAGGTATTTATACTATGTACAAAAGGGCTACTGCGCTCATCGCTGACCTATCAGCTCTTCTGCTGGTTCTTCCAGCCAACAACTTCTCTTCTTCTTACACTTCTTCTTCTACTCTATTCTTCCCTGGCGTCAACCCTCTTGCTCCATCCTTCCCGATGTCTGAATTAGTTTTGGTTCATCCTCAGCCTTAAGTTGCCAGTGAACCATATAAATAATTAATCTAAATAAACATCAAATTTTTTCTCAACCTTTTTGAATTGATAATAATGCACCAGAAATAGCTTTGGTTGCTCACTTTGAATCAGAATATCTTGGCATCTCACTGACATCTATTCTCATCTAATCTTGATAATAAATGAGGCATCAGAAACAACCTCAGCCGCCTCAAACTCATAATTGTCATATCCACTGACATCAGATAATCAGTACAGAAAATTCAAGGATAAGCAAAAAATGGTTTTCCACCGGAAATCCCACAACTGGCCATGAATGGCAGTTGGCGTCGAGCACTGATTCTGCTGACTGATATTGAGTGGATCATCCTTGGCTATTAGTCGCTGGTGATCCTCCTACTAATTTGGGGCCATCAATTGGCCTCACTAGAACCTAAATACCAACTCGGCGGAATACTAATTTCAGCTCAACCCAAATTGGGGAGCAACTAACCAGCAATCAAACTAGATACCACGAATTTAGTCAATAAACCATTCCACCAGGATTGGCTATATCATTCAAATAACGCTTAATTATTGGAGGATTCCATCTGGTTAAAATCACGACATTTCCCCACTTAACCAGATGGTAATCCTCCTAATTCCAAACTCAGAGTGTGAGGCGGGCGTCCAGGGCTTGCCCCTCCCCACCACCAACAATCGCTGGAACTGAACCACAGTGGTGCATCACTGCCACCTTTTCACCAACCTTTAGCGACTTCAGCACCAACTAGCAGAGTCCCCTGTAATGAGCACCAATGTCAGAAATTTGACTTTAGAATCTGCTAGTTGGCAGGCTAACCAGTATGAAGACTGGTCAGCCCTTGCCGTTTTACCTTAGGCGTCGGGGCTAGCAGCACTGGCTAACCCCTTGGCATGTCACCCATGCTATTTTGGGGATCCCCTAGCCTAAACTCCAACCAGCGTAATAAATAATAAACTTATAAACAAAGGTATAATAGGCAATAGGAGATATTTATTGAAAGGGAAGCGCCAGGTATTTATACTATTTACAAAAGGGCTACTGCACCCAATGCTGACCTATCAGCTCTTCTGCTGGTTCTTCCAGCCAACCACTTCTCTTCATCTTCTACTTCTTCTTCTACTTTATCTCTTCCCTGGCATCGACCCTCTCGCTCCATCCTTCCCAATGTCTGAATTATTTTTGGCTCATCCTCAGCCTTAAGTCTCCAGTGAGCCATATAAATAAATAATCTAAATAAATGTCAAATTTGTATTTGACCTTTAATATGATAATAATGTGCTGGAAACTACTTTGGTCACTTTCTTGACTTGGAAGATATTGGCATCTCACCAACATCTATTCTCATCCTTTCTTGATAATAAATGAGGCACCAGAAACAACCTCAGCTGCCTTGAACTCATAATTGTCAGATCCACTGACAGAGGATAATCAGTACAGGCAGCAAACATTTGAAGCGAATACATTAGCTTTCCAACAGAAATCCCACAACTGACCACAATGGTAGTTAGCATCGAACACTGATTCTGCTGACTAATACCAATTGGATCATCCTCAGCTATTAGTCACCAGTGATCCTTCTACTAATTTGGGGCCACCAATTGGCCCCACTCGAACCTAAATACCAAAGTTGGTGGAATACTAATTTCAGCTCATTCCAAATTGGGGAGCAACTAACCAGCAATCAAACCAAATAACACGAAATTCAGTCAATAAACCATTCCGCTGGGATTGGCTATATCATTTCAAATAACGCTAAATCATCGGAGGATTTCATCTGGTTATAATTACGACAGGTAAGCTGCCCTCAAACGCTCCAACACCTGCCAAAGGTGTACTTCATGGGACCTATGATCAGGGGAAAACACCAGAGTATCATCCATATAAACTACCGCGCATACTCTCAGCATGTCCCAAAAAGCTGCTATATGATGTTGAAAGATAGAAGGGCGTTTTTAAGCCCAAAGGGCATAACCCAAAACTGGAAATTTCCTTTTCTGGTACAGAATGTGGTTATTCACTTTTGGCCCTTCTTGATCCAGATCTGATTGAATGCGTTTAAGCAATTTATTTTGGAGAAGACTTTTGCTTTCTCCACATAGTGTGAAATCTGTGAGTCCAAGGTATTGGATGTAAATCTGGTACAGTGACATTGTTGAGATTCCCATAATCTACGCATGGGTGTAAGGTATCATTAGCCTTCTCCACAAAGAGAAGAGGAGAGCATACTGGGGTGGTACGCTGAAATATTGCGCCTTTAGCTAACTGCTTTGAAACCCACACATCTAAGGCCACTTCCTCCCATACAAACAAAGGGTATATAGGGGAAGATATATGCACCAGACCAATGGTGATCTTGAACTTGCAATCAAACTCTGAATGAGCTGGTAGTACATTGGCTGAAGCTGCATCAAATGAAGATTCCATCCACTCCAAACAAAAAGTTAAGGGTACCTCCATAGAGGGCTTCAGCAACAGAGCAAGACTGAGAGTGCGGATATTGAGCTAGTGGGGCAGATCAACCTGAGAATTAGCCTCAGACAAAAGAACAACTAATTCATTATCATTCTTCAAAGTGAAGGACAATGTATTGTCTTTCAAGTTGGTTCTGATCAAACTTTCTCTACCACTCTTCTCAAAGTAAAGGGGTACATAAGGTTTTTTATTGCTTTGAAGTCTTCTTCCAAATAATACTTGCCAAATTTATAATCCACTAACCCCAGAACCTTCAGCGTGAAAATACCTTGGGAAGCCCCTCCTCTAACCATAGCACCTGGAAAGTAATTCAAGTCAAGGTAGTTGGCTAGTTCTTGGTCAATAAAATTCTCAGAGGCTCCTGTATTCACCAAAATAGTTGTGCTGATTTTTCCTGAAGGAGATGAAATGGTAGAAGTTAACAAAAATATCCCAGATGATCTTTATCTATAGCAGACAACGCTAACACTTCACCCCAAAAATCTTCTTTGGAAGTTAGCATACCTCCAGGGTATGTTTCTGCATCATAGTACATAGAGGGATAGTTGGCCACTTTTACTACTGAGGCCACATATCCCTCCATATCTTCAGCAGTTGCATAAACACTTTCATACTATAAATGTAGCTTCTTTTCCACCACCTGGTTCTGCAGATCACGGTAGGGTCAAACATGGGTTCTCTGGTGTGATCTAGTATACTGAAATGGGTTCCAAACTAGAGACACAAGAGATGATATTTGGCTCATTTTTATATAAGGAACTAGCGTTATAAAAAGCGTTTTGGGCCATGGATGACCCCATACTCAATTTGGTGGCAGACTGTTCATTGTTATCCAAGGCCATTACCACCATGCCCTTCAATAATGATCCCACCTGCACTGTTCAAATGTGTTGCTGAGAAAAAAAATCATTTTAATTATATTGTTTACATTAATTTCAGGGGTAAGTTGAGGAATCCCAACACCCATATTGTGAAGCATCTGTTCTACCAGGTACAAGCAAGAAGGGTGGGCACTTCCCATTTGGAGGTAGCAAGAATAACGCCAAGATGCATCAACCATCAGCCAAATGAGAAAACAGTTTTGAGCCTCTTTGAGGCCATGACAAACAGAAGGCGCAACCAATTTGCACCCAGCAAAAGCCCCACATGGAAAATTCTAGTGCATGTAAAATAAAGTGGTTGATTGACTAATGTAAGGAGATTTTTGTAACTCACCCATTCTCAGAGAGGTGGTGCGGGATGCACAGCCACACCACCAGGGAACTAGTTATTAGTAAGATGGTAGATAGAGCACCGTATAGGGTTCCAGAGCCAAAGTAACCCAAGGCAAGGATGTACAATATGGTGTAAAAATTCTAGGTTTTTTGATTAATTTTCAGCCAATAACCCCTATAAACTTATTACTTGCATAGGTTTGGATTTTGTGCAATTCATCTGCGTTGTAAAGTAGATGATATGATTGATTGATAATAGCATGACGACTATTATCCATAGTTGAATGGAAGTCCTAGATCTCAGCCCAACGCTCAGCCAATATTTCTGCTCAAGATACTTGTGGTGTCTTGAAATAGGGATTTGTTCCCTTATACCGTCAAACCCAATCTTCTCTTAAATTCCTGTTGATAGTTTTTTCCAGTTTGGCACAGAGTCAGCATAAATCCCTAATTTGATTCCACTTCTTCTCTGGATCTCCACTCAGATTCTTACTCTTTTCCTTAAAGAGTCTCCCAATTATTGCACACAGCAATTAATCCCTGTGAAAGAATAGAACAAATAAATGCTGATAAAGTGTACTAAGCTAGTATATCTACTGTATACTCTGTACTACTGTCTAAACTATCGTCATTTACTATTATTGAATCCTAGGGAATTTATAGTGAGGGATTCAGCGCCCAACCCTCAGTTGACTCCTTTATGAAACGGCAGCCGTTGCCATTGAATCACCCATCCTCATCTCAGCAGCGATGGTATTCCCCATCCTGGCTAGTATTCCATCATTGGACATCATTGAGACCTAAAATGGAAAGAGTCAGAAAACGAGTCCCTAACGTTTTCCTCTCAATCCAAGCAAAACAACCATATTAAGCAAGCGACCTGCTTAGGTAATAAACTTGTTACCCACTAAGCAGGTCACAAACCAATTAATCAATTCGCTAGTTGCAGTCGGCATCATAACCTTGCAACTTACTCCTTAAATTCCTGATCAGTTGGTGATTAAGCCTGACCAATCCCGATCAGTACTCCTGGTAGTTAATCAACTATCAGATGCCCCTATTTTGTCAGCAACTCTTCCCAAAAAGATCTTAAGCATTCATCCTAATTGATCCCTGACAGATCCAACCAGGCAAATAACCTAAAATCCTCTAAACATATCTACCCCAAATTAGGGTCAACCAATTTCCAATTCACCTCGCATTAGGGAATTATCCCCTAACGATTCCTGGTAATCTAGCTGGTTGGGAATATGGGCAAAAATCCCAACAAATCCCCCCTCTTGCCTAGATTTCCAGCGAGAAAAGGACCAGGGCAGGAGAACACCACTTTGGACACTTGGTCAAATACTCTATTTGCTCAAGCGGAGTATGATCACCAGTACTCAACGCTGCTTGGGATGACCTTTGGCATGCGGCTCTCTTCCTCTTCCTCCTCGCTACCACCTACTCATAGTGCAGTCCTCATGATCTACTGTCATGCTGGGCTAATCAATTTACTCATGATGATATTAACCCTGGGATCCATTTTCTTCCCATCAGAGCATATAACCCACTGTCATATTTAGGATTCTTGGTCCAGCGTCCTCAATTTCCTGATTTTCTCCTCATCCTTGATAGAAGACTCTTGCCATCAATGTTTGTTTCACAGTCCAATTATGAGTGCCCATTTATGTACGCCCTTATTATTTTCTTCTCATAACCTCTTGGCTCATATCATTATTTTTCTTCTCTGGAGAGCTTATCCCATTAATTTTGATATTAGTTTCTCCAAAATTGATGCTTAATTAATTGTAGAGTGCACAATGTCAACTATCATATAAGTACAACATCCCCCTCTAATTCAGCTCATATGTTGAATTCTGAGTCACAGTACTAACAGCTGATCAACAGTTTGTCTGATCAAAATCTTCAGCTCTTCCAGCAGATGAGTCAGGCTGCATGATGGAACCTCTTCTATGGTCCTTCCAATACTCATACGCCTAGTCTGGCTCCAGTGGCTAGTCCTTCCATGGAATTACTGGAAATGGTAACCTACCTTTCTGAAACCAGGCTAGCAATTGTCTCAAATGACCCTTGGCCAATTCTTCCTCTGTCATCAATTCCAGAGTTAGAATTTGAAACTCTCCTGGATTTGGCTCCTTTTGCAGATGTGCCAAACATCGTCATTGATGCTCCTGAAATATTGCCCTTCACTATTGATTGTTTCTTCCTTGCTGGGTTGGACTTGCTTCTGGAGTACCTCTTCCAATTTGGTCAATACTACAAGTCAGCTGTCTTGGACACTTAACTCACCATTGGCAACAGCATTCATTTTTGAACTCCCTATGCAGAATTAGGGCCTAAGTCACTGAGGCTTTATCCATAGCGCTGAATCCTTCCAATCTTTAGAACATCCTATATTTGGATATCGCTTCTTATGCTCTTTTCTTTGCCAGCCAAGTTCTTCAAAGTTGGGCCACAAAGCTTCCAGCCTCTCCCAGCTTCCATCGCTCCTTCTGCTTCAGCTTCCGAGAATCTTATGGTTGTTGCTTGCAGGATGCCATTTGCTCCTTGCATGACTATCTCATTTCTGGTGCATCCCATCAGAACTTCCGCTGATGGCTTTGATAGGGGGCATGATTTGGCAACCCCCATATAGTATCCCTTGTTTGCTGCCAGCCCATATGTCCAGTGTTCTTGATGGAGCCTGTCAGCAAGCGTTTAAGACTAATCTTCCAGCTCCAGTACCACATTGGGATTACTCAGGGTTACTTGTCGACTGCCTCTTCCTGTACAGTTGCTTCCCTCCCCACTCCAGGGATTTGCATTTAGCTTCTTCTGACATCTCAATTTCCCTTCCCCTAGTCGCTTTCTTGCAGAGATCTGCATCCACTCAAAAAACTTGGTTTCATGTAGGTTTATCCCTCATTAAAAGTCCAATCTCACATAGATTTCAATGGTTTATTTGCTCCTACTGCAATCCATCCTCCCTTCCCCAAGAGGCGACATAGGGGAATCATCTTAAATTGAGAATAATCAATAAGAAATAAAAATTATAAAAATATTATATTTTTTCTATGCAGTTTTATAATCTTTTTCCAATATCTTTATTAATTTTTTATTTTTTTCCTTTTTTCCGTGGGACTTAACCTTGTTTCATTTAGCAGTCCATCTTTTTTATTTTTCCCCCAAACTGGATCCTAGGTATTCTTAGACCTACCAGTTTTTCATGGTTCAGAGGTCCTTTTTTGGACTTGACCTAATCATTAGTACATAACCAACTTAATGGTTCAGCGGTCCTTTGAGAACTCTTTTTTTGTTATTTTTTTATCAGTCCATCGCTTCAAATACTTAGCATGGACTTGATACACTACCTTCTATTTAAGAGGTTCTTGATGGAGTAGGCATCTGTTGCCATCTTGGAAATAATCTCAAATGGACCTGACCACATTACATCCAGTTTGTTTCTTCTCCTGAAACCATGAATATTGCAATAGGCAACTCTTTCACCTATTTGATATTCTGATAAGGCTGGTTGGTTCTTATCATCTGTCATTTTCGCTCATATCCCTTTCTTCAAAGTATTATCTAATGCTTATGATTGCATCTTAATCAGGATGCTTGTCAATTGGTTCAGGTACTGCTCAGAACTCATCCCCAATATTGGTTCCACCACCAAATATAAAATTGGTGGCAACGTGGCCTTCCTCCCATATAGCAATTTAAACGCCATTTTTTCTGTCACTGTATGATGACTGATATTATAGGTGAACATCACTGAACTCAGGTATGCTCCCCATGCGGAAGTGCTTCTTGCAACCAGCTTCCTCAGCGTCATGGCCAGCGTTCCTTCAACTCATTCTACCAGTCCATTTGTCTCTGGATGGTAGGGTACAGACATGACTCTTCAGATCCCCATTATCTCATTTTAACTGTGGTATCACATGAGACATGAAGTTTGCCCTATTGTCGCTAAGCAGGACCTGTGGGCATCCATGTTGGTATACTACTTGAGCCAGGTTGAACTTCGCGGTGCTGGTAGCATCTACTTTTGCCGGGGCCTTTGTCTTGACCCATCTCATCAGATTATTGATTGCAACTATCATATAATTGAATCCCCCTGTGCTCATTGTCAGTGGCCCCATCACATTGATGGACACCATATGCTAGGAAAATACAGGGTGGACCAGTTGGTATCCAGTTGTATTCTTATGTGGCTTGTGCAACTGGCACTCCACACAACAAGATAGATGTTGGCGACATCATAGTTGATTGACTCCCAGTAGTAAAGGTGAATATGGTTGGTCATTTTTCTCAGGCCTCCATGCCCGACAACCTTATGAGTGGCTTGAACAATAGCTGCTCTTTCCAATGATTTTGGGAATAGTAACCACTTCCTGTTAATCATCTTAAACACTTGTCCATCCATGGTCTCAGTGTTTTCCATCACTTTTCAAAAGTGCACCTTGGATTTCTCGGGGCTTGTTCCCAATTTCTCTGTCAACCATTCTCTGGAATAACTAATCCACCTGCTGGTATACCATCTGGACCATTGGTAACCATGATAAGCCATCTGAAATCTGATAAGAAGCCCCCACTCAGTGGACAATCTCATAATCATAAGCCTGTAGCTTCAATGCCCATTAGGCCAGTTATCCTTCTGGCTCTCAAAAATTGTAGAGCTGACTCAACGAGGAGTGGTTTGTCACCACTTTGAAGTGCGTTCTGTGGATATAAACCCAAAACTATTTACAGGATTATTTGACCAGAAGGCATTCACACTCAGTTACAGTTTAGTTCCTCTCAGCAGCTGATAGTGTCCGGCTCACATATACCACTGGATGTTTGTCCCCAAGTTCATCTACTTGGCTTAATATGGTGCCAATTGCCATCAATGAAGCATCAGTTTGTATTTTAAATTCTTGATCAAAATTTGGATGTTTCAAAATTGGAGAATCTATTAGGTACTGGTGTAGCTCATCAAGGGATTTCTGCACTTCTTCATTCCAAACAAATCCTTTTTCAGATCCTTTAACAGATGGAATAAGGGCTCAGAAATTTTGGCAAAATCCTGAATAATCTTCTAAAGTATCTGACCATTCCAAGAAACACTTGGATATCTTTGACACTTCTTGGGATGGTCATCCACTCTATGGCCTCAATATTCTGGATTTTGTAGCTGCAATCCACTATAGTTGATTACCAATCCAGATATTCCAACTCTTTCTTGAAGATGTGACACTTCCTTGGCTTAATCTTCAGGTTAGCTTTGGCAGTCTCTTGAGACTTCTTCCAAGCGGTGTAAATGGTCATTAAACGTCCTACTGAACACATTGATATCGTCCAAGTAAACCAGGACGCACAACAACTTAAAGTTAATCTGTATAGCGTCCATGGTCCTCTGGAACGTTGCAGAAGCATTGCATAGACCCTGGGGCATCCTCATCAGTTGGTATAGCCCCTGCTCAGTAATAATCGTGCATTTCTCTTGGTCTTCTCTTGCAAATCAATTTGCTAATATCCTGATATCAGATCCATCACAGAGCTATACTTCGCTTCTCCTAACTGATCTAGTGCATTGTCAATTCTTGGTAGGGGATACAAATCCTTTTTTTTAATCTTATTCAGCTTCCAGTAGTCAATCACCACCTGATTAGAGCCATCCTTTTTCTTCATGATAAGAATCAGATTTGCCCAAGAACTTGACAATGGAACTAGAAGCCCATGCTTCACTAGTTTGCTGGTTTTTTCTTCCACAACCGCTTTAGCTGCCTTTGACCATCAAATTGGTCTCATCCTGATCAGCAAATTTTCCCCAGTATTGACCTTGTGGATCACATCTCTTGCGCATCCCAGTTTTTATTTTCCTAGGTGAATACTTCCAAATACTTTTCAACCAATTTGAGCACCTCCTTTGCTGTCCTTCTGTCAGATCAGCGAGTTGCTCTTAATCAACCAATAGGTTGGACTCTCAGTTACCCTGGCTTTTAATTCCATCTCATTGAGGGTCCCAAAATTGTGGAATTTCCTTAGTTTGGCCATCAGGATTAGATGAACAAATGCGATGATCTGATTTTTCTTGATCTTCATCAGTTTTTCACTTAAAGTTGCCAGGAGAACTCGAATTTCTCCATGGCCTGGCATTATTATTCCAGGAGCCACCCAAGGCTCTACTCTGGACTTCTTTCAGGGGCTTCCAACCTCCCCATACAGTAGCTTCGGTATCTCTAATGTCAACCCTATGTCAATTATCATCTGTGATCCTGATGGTATGGTTTTCTCATTCTTGATCCTCAGCGGAATTCCCCTGATTTTCTAGGATTTCTGCTGGCATTTCATATCGCTTCTGGCCAACTAATTGGTATTGAATTGGGACAATGCCATCAATGTATATCAAGTTGATGAAGTTGTTTCTCCTACTCAGTGGAGCTTCCCCATCCTTCTGATAGACCAGTGGTAACATCTGACCCAATATGGTCAACATATTAT
Organism: Massospora cicadina; assembly: GCA_022478985.1. Lineage (NCBI taxonomy): Eukaryota > Fungi > Entomophthoromycota > Entomophthoromycetes > Entomophthorales > Entomophthoraceae > Massospora > Massospora cicadina. The sequence goes on from JAKSZP010008435.1 coordinate 40,193, forward strand.
CCTCAAAGTTACATTTAACTCCATACTTTCATAGAAATTCTGTCCCAATCAGAATTTTATAGTTTTGGTTGGCCAAAACTATTGCTGGCGCAGATACCACCAAAGTTATGAATCAAAGTGGCAAAGCACTATACACTCCACATGAGATGGTGGTATTCAGCCCAGCTGTCCCATACTCCTTATTGTGTTCCAAGTTAGGCGAGATCTTTATCCTCTTCACAAGCTTAGTCAAGAAAATGTTAATGGGCGCTCCACTGTCAACAATCAACCTCACTCATACTCAATTCACTTGTATATCTATATATGTACACTCTGAATATTATAAAATAGTGTTTACTGAGTGTATGGCAGTGTTATTAGCTGAATTGAGGGTGTTAATGATTTGTGCCAATAAATCAGGAAATGTTTCTTTTTATTGTGCTGAGGGGGATCAACAGGTTTGCCTCATCTAATCGAACTTCAGTTAATTCATTGGGATTATCCAGGGCTCAAATTTTGTCTGCAAGTTGTTGGTCATACAGCCAGGCAACTTCCTTGGTTATCCCAGGGTTGATTCCCTTTGCCCCAGCTCTTGTTACTTCGTTCACGTCCAAATTGACCACATGATACAGTTGATCCTGTACATCTTCATCCACAAACAAATCACTGATGTCAATTTCCTCGTGCATAATATCAGGAGGAACAGGCTTCTCCGCAGCTCTATACTGTTCCCCATCTAAGCTACAGGCCCTTTTCCTGACTCCTTTGCAGCTGCAGACTCTTTTGCTTGGGCCACATTGATTTGATCCTTCAGATTCTTGCAATTTACAGTGAAATGTCCCTTCCCTCCTTTTTGGTAACAGACCTTCTCTTTCTTATTAATCCATATGAACTCTTTGGGCTTATTCCCTGGCATGGTTTAGTTGTTCATTTCTTTAGAACCCTCATTCCCCTTCGTGGGATTTGAATTTTTTACTGGGTTGGATTTAAAACTTCTGTTTGAGGCATTGAAGGTTACTCCCAAGATTTTCAAATTATCTACCATCTGAGAGGTAGTAATTTCCATTGCAAACATGGAAAACATCATTTGGTGCAAATTGCAATAGGGATGAAGGGCCGCTTATAATGCAATTCTGGCATCAATTTTATCCAGTACCTTTGCTCCAACCAGCATTTGCAATTCCTGGTAGGAACAATATGAAGCTTGCTAAAGAATTGTTTTTATGGAATTGGATGCCCACAAACTCTTGTTTGCACTTTGACATGCACATTGGGCTCCCAAATTCCTTCATAATGGCCATTTTGGCCTCCGTGTACAACCAGCTGTCCCCCTCCAGGTGGGGCAACACTAGGGTTTAGCAATCAGTGTCTAGGCAATTCATCACTATCAATGCCTTTTGACAATCACCGTACCTGTACATGATCATATTGAACAGTTATAAAAATGCTGGGGCATTATCCCAATGGAATGACGGCAATTTCAGTATTGCCTTGAAATTTTCTGAGGTTTTATTAGCCGCCTCTCTAGGTTCAGCTACTTGGCTCACTTGGGGAGTGATTTTGGGCATCATCATCGAAATAGTGGCAAAAGCAAGTGGCATGTTTCTTGGAGTATTTGACTTCCCAATTATTGTATGAGGAGTTCTTTCTTTAGCATTGGTTGCCACATATGGCTCACAATTGCATTTATGAGTTTTTAGCTCCTTGACCTGTTTGATCAGTTGCTCAATATCAGCGCTGAAATCTCTCAAATGAATGTAATCCGCTTCATACTCCGTTTTCAGAAATAATACTTTTCAAATTAAGTCCCCTTCTTTCTACTTTAATGACATTACTTTTCCAGAAAGTCATACCTGAAACTTGCGACATTTATTGATCCCTTCCTCCATCTTGGCAACTCTTTCTTCCAAAGCTGCAAATTCTTGATAATCTGCTGAGTTTAGGGCGTTTTGATTAATGGTGGCAAACTCCATCCATAGTTTTCTTAACTCATCTTTAAACGACATCCTTCTTAGTTCTTCTACTCAACTACACCCCTGTAGTGAGCACCACTTTGTAAAAATTTATAGGTTTTTGATTATTTTTCAGCCAATAACCCCAATAAACTTATTACTTGCACACGTTTGGATTTTGTGCAATTCATCCGCGTTGTATAGTATTTGATATGATCAATTGATAATAGTAAAATGACTACTATCTGTAGTTGAATGGAAGTCCTAGATCTCAGTCCAACGCTCAGAGATTATTTCTGCTCAAAATACTTGTGATGTCTCAAAATAGGGATTTTTCCCTGTACCATCTAACTTAATCTTCTCTTAGACTCCCATTGATGGTTTCTCTGATTTGCACACAGTCAGCAGCAATCCCCAATTTGATTCCACTTCTTCTCTGGATCTCCGCTCAGATTCTTACTCTTTTCCTTAAAGAGTCTCACAATTATTGCACACAGCAATAGTATCCCTGAGAAAGAATAGAACAAATGAATGCTGATAAAGTGTACTAAGCTAGTATATCTACTGTGCTATGGTTAAATGACATCATAGTGGGGACCAACCCTAAGGATAAGGCTGGAAGACAGGAGGCCCAGAAGGTGAAACTTCAGGCTCTCCCTGATCTCAGGCACACACTATACCAACGCTGGGTACAAGCTAAATATTCTCAGTTTGGTATTAGTGAAGTGCAGAACACCCAGCCCCTTTTGTCAGCCCAGGAGATAAAATGAACGGTATATTTGATTAACAACAATGGCACTATTTGGTTGATTGAGGAACGGGTATTTGAAACCCGTTCCATTTATAAAACTACGCGTTTGGGTCAGATCCAACTTCAATTGATTACTTGAGTGAAGCCAGTTTTGGTGTATTCTACCAATTTGGATGGTAGTGTTTGCCTATTGGCGAATTGGTGCTTGGGCCCACCTCAGCAAACCCTAATTTCCCCAATGAAGTTTAAATCTGTTTTCCATGACCAACATTCCTTGTTGGTTGACTTTCACAATAAACATTTTCCCGTTTTATGTTTTATTTATGATATTTCAAACAATCCTGTGCGTGAACCTCTTTGAGGAGGTCTTGCACTCCATTAACCTTGCCATTTTCAATACAATTGAGCTATCCCCTAATTCACCGTTGGTTCTCCCAGGTTCCCTCCAACCTGGGTCGCTTACCCCTTTCTCTTTGTGCACCGCGTCACTTTTGGTGGGTTATTTAATAAAAAATCGCACTTCTCTGCTTAAGTTGTTATTGCTCCAGCACCCTCTGCTGGGCTCTAGTAACTTTTTTGCTAACGTCTAGTTCCCTGGCGTTGGCCTTGTGCACCGTGCACTACCATTCTGGGAAAAGGAGAGTTATAGACACTCTTCTTACATACAGTGTACTCTGTACTACTGTCTAAACTATCATTCTTTATTATTAGTAAATTCTAGGGAACTTATAGTTGGGGATTCAGCGCCCAACCCTCAGTTGACACATCTTCAATGAAATGGCAGCTGTTGCTATTAAATCACCCATCCTCGCCTTAGCAGTGATGGTCTTCCCCATCCTAGCTAGGATTTCATCATTGGACATCCTCAAGACCTAAAATTGAAAGAGTCATAAAACGAGTCCCTAACGTTTTCCTCTCAATCTAAGCAAAACAACCATATTAAGCAAGCGACCTTCTTAGGTAATGAGACTTGTTACCCATTAAGGCAGGTCACAAACCAACTGATCAATTTGCTAGTTTCAGGTGGCATTACTTGACTTGCAACTTACTCCTTAAATTCTCAATAAGTTGGTGATAAAACCTGACTGATCCTAATCTGTACACCTGATGGTTAATCAACTATCAGATGCCCCTATTTTATTGACAACTCTGCCTGATGAGATCTTAAGAATTTGTCCAGATCAATCCTCAACAGATCTGACCAGGCAAATAACCTAAAATACCCTGAACATAGTTACCTCAAAATCAGGTTCAATGTCATGGTTGGATGAATTTATAGTAAGAACTGATGCTAAAGACAAGGCTGGGCGACAGGAGGCCCAGAAGGTGAAACTTCAGGCTCTTCCTGACCTGAAACACACCTTGGATCAACGTTGGGTGCAAGCCAAGCATGCCCAGGTTGATACTAATGGGGTGCAAAACGCCCAGCCTCTTATCTCGGCCCAGGCACTAAAACAAACGATTTACATTATAAACGAAGATGGTTTGATTCAGTTGATTGAAGAGCAAGGGTTCTAGTCCCACTCAAGTTATGAAATTTTAAGCTCAGGTAAAATACGGCTTCAAAAATACTTGAATGAAGGCACTTTCAGTGTATTTTAATAAAATGGATGGAAGCGTCTGTTTATTGGAGCATCAAGGCTTGGGTGCACTTCCGCAGAACCTGAATTTCCCCAGCCCACTTTAAAATGTTTTTGCGACCAACATTCCTTGTTGGTTGACTTTCTTAAAATAAATTTTACCTGTTATTTTTACGTTTTTAAATGTTTCCTTGGGTGAACTTGGTGGTGGACCACTTCAGGGAGGTCTCCAACTATGTGGGCCACTACCTATTATCACCATTTACCCAAATCCCAGGTGCTTTCTTGAGCCGTTTAGGTCCCCTCCAGACTGAGACACCTAAGTCTACTAGCGCCAAGTTACCCTTGACGATGGACTCCCCTTTGGTGTCCACTCAAGTTGAGAGGTTTCTTACTTACCTGGTCTCATATGTGGTGCTTTACACCCTTGCCTGGGTTACCTTTTGCTCAGGTACCATTCTAGGTGCCTCATTTTCCATTCTCTTAACGGCTCGTTCCCTAGCAATGTGGGTTCACATCCCACATCACCTTGCTGGGAACAAGAGAGTTACAGACACTCTCTTGACATTAGCCAACCTTATCTTTTATTATATGAGCATACTAATTATCCGTGTAGGACTTCCAAAATTAGTGAATTGGGTGTGCTGGCCATTTGTCACTGCCACAATGGTGCTCACTACAGTTTTCTCATTAGGTTTTGTATTAATACGTCTTGGCATTACTTTTGCAACTACCAATTGGGAAGTGTCCACCCTTCCTGCTCGCACCTGGTAGTCTCAGACTTTTCATGATCATCTTGTCAAAACCCTTTTGGGTAGTTTCCCTGCCCCAACCTGTAAGGGGCTAGGTAATTTGGCTGTCATTGGATCAAATCATATAAATATGGGAACCAAAAAGTTGCGCGCGGCTCTTAAAATGAGGGAATCTTATCCTTCTAATCCTTTAACTCCTTCTAAATTTGGAACTGTATAGGGGTCTAGCCCCAAGAATGAAGTAAAGGTTTCAGATGATTCCGCCACAATAATGTCACACATGGTCATTCTTATAAATATTGCATCCTCAACTAGTGATATTTCCTTGAATTGTGAGATGCTTCCCACTGATTTCCTCCCCGTCTCATGGAAATCAGGATCATTGGAGGGTCCAAACCCAAATTTAACAAAAAAAGGGTTTCCGTTATCATTTTTTCTCCCCAACATGTTTCTGAGGTGCATGCCAAGGCATCAATACAGGGCTTGGGGGCGATGGCTCTGGATAGCGATGCACACCGAACCCTCAGAATAAGTGTGGGCTCATTAAAACCAGAAAACGCGTTTTATAATGCAAGCAATATATCACAAAATGAGCCGTTTATATTTTCATATGGTCTGGATGAGGATTCTATTTCAGTATATCAAATCACTCCTGAGAACCCTCGTTTGACCCCTATCATGATTAGTGGTTCTCAGGAAGTTGAAAAAAAACTTTTTCATAAATATAAAGATGTATATGCACCTGCAGAAGGTGTGGTGGGATATGTGGCCTCAGTAGTAGAGTAGCTCACTATCCCTCCCCTTCTATGATTCCAAAACATACCCTGATGGCTTGTTGAAGCCAGAGGAAGTATTTTCTGGTGAAGTGATGGCGTTTTCTGCATTAAATAAAGCCCATTCTGGATACTTCTTGTTGACTGCTACCCTTACTTCCCCTTATGGAAAGTTCAGCACAACTATTTTGATGGATACTGGTGTTTCAAATAATTTTATTGACCAAAACCTTGCTGACTACCTTGAGTTGAGTTAAACACCTGGTGGTATGGTTAGAGGTGGGGCTTCTTAAGGTATCCCCACACTGAACGTCAGAGAGTCAGTCAATTTTCAGGCAGGTTCTTATCTATTATCTGCCCAGTTTCAAGCTATCAGAAACCTCTTGTTTCCCATCATTTTGGGTGTTGAGTGGTGGCGGAAGTTTGACGTCAAAACTAATTTGAAAGAAAACAATTTATCCTTGTCTTTGACAAACGGTCACCAATTGATTGTTCCTTTGTCTGAGGATAACGTCCAAGGCAAATTACCCCATTGGCCCAATGTTCCCAGTCCATATCTTGCCCCTTTGCTGAAGCCCACTGTGGGACTTTCCTTACCTCTCTGTTTGGAGGAGTTGGCATCTTCTTTTGATGCAGCTTCAGCTAGTACGCTACCAGAACATTCCGAGTTTGATTGCGAATTTAAACTTACTGTGGATCTGGTGCATATTTCTTCCCCATATACCCATTGACTGTCCGGGAGGAAGAGGTTTTAAATGTATGGGTGAAGGAGCAGTTGGCCAAAGGTGTTATCTTTCAGCGTACCTCCCCTGTTTGCTCCCCACTTCTCTTTGTGGAGAAGGCTGATGGAACTTTACATCCATGTGTCAATTATGGAAACTTAAACAATGTGACTGTACCCGACCTCCATCCCATCCCTTTAGATTCCCAGATTGCGCGCTATGTGGAGAAGGAGAAGGTCTTCTCCAAGCTGGACTGCCTCAATGCATTCAATCAAATATGGATAAAGAAGGGCCAGTAATGGTTAACTTCATTCTGCACCAGAAAAGGAATTTTCCAGTTCTGGGTTATGCCCTTTGGGCTTAAGAATGCCCCTGCCATCTTTCAACGCCGCATTGATGCTGCGTTGTGAGACTTGTTGGGGGTATGTGCGGTTGCCTATATGGATGACATTCTGGTGTTTTCCCTGATCATGAGTCACATACAATTCACCTTTGACAAGTAGTGGAGAGATTGAGGGCCACTTGCCTTACCCTCAAGATTAGCAAATGCGAATTCTTCAAGTCCCAGGTTACTTTTCTGGGCAACGTCGTTTTTGACCAGGGCCATATGATAACTCCAGACAAGGAGAAGGCTATTCATGAGTGGCTTACCTCCACCTCTGTCAAGGAATTGAGGAGCTTTTGGGGACATGTACGTTCCTTAAGAAGTTCACACCCAATCTCTCTGAGGTGGCAGCCCCCTTATATAAGGCTAGCGGGGCCAAAGGTGCTTCAGTGGTCCCCCATTTTGGAGGATGCTTTCCAAGCGGTGAAGTGCACCTTGTTATCCACATCCATCCTTCGCCATGTTGATCCTGCAAAGGAGTTCATTGTGTCCTCAGATGCTTCCAACTTCGCCATTGCGGCTGCCCTGTTACAGGTGGGTGAAGATGGGTCTGAGCATCCTGTGGGATATTCTTCCAGGAAGATGTCTTTGCCAGAGTTAAATTACGCCGTATATGACAAGGAGTTATTAGCAGTGGTGGAGGCGCTGATTTATTGGCGTCACCATTTACATGGCTCTTCCCAACCATTCTGGATATGCTCAGACCACCAAGCCCTGTTGTACTACCGTGCTCCACATGTTCTAACACCACGTCAGACCCGTTGGCATGAGACCCTTGCCCTATTTACATTTTCCTATGAGTTCACCAAGGGCAAGGAGAATGGTTTGGCGGATGCTTTGAGCTGCAACCCTGCTTTGGCTCCCAATCCAAAGGAGGTAGAGATTCACAACACCCAGTTGATGATTCCACCAAGTATGATTCTGCCTCAACTTCCTAAGTCCATGGTACATACGCCAGTATATGCTGTTGTTCTCGCTAAGAGCACCCTGAATCAGGAGGACTTATCCAGGAGTTATCACGTGAAGGATGAGATGGTGTGGTTTCAGGGTCGCCTATGGGTTCCTGCTGGACCACTGCGCCTGGAGATCATCCAGGACCATCATGACGGAATCACCGTTGGTCATCCTGGAAAAGCAAAGACCTTGGAGTTGATACAACGCACTTACAATTGGAAGGGCTTTCCTGTTAAGGTAGGGCGGTACTGTAAAGAGTGCCTGATCTGCAATCAAATAAAACCCAATTGGCAACCTTTAGCAGGGTTGCTGGTACCAGTCCAAGGGGCTAAATGGCCCTGGACTTCCCTATCAGTGGATTTCATTGTGGAGTTACCCGTTTCAGATGGGTATGATGCAATCATGGTGGTGGACCGCTTTACAAAGTTCACCCACTTTATTCCTTACAGAACAACTATAACTGCTGCTGAAATGGTCAGGCTCTTCGTCGCCCATGTATTTGCGCTTCATGGGGTTCCTCAAGAAATCATTAGTGACTGGGGACCCCAGTTCACCTCCATCTTTTGGGAAGAGTTGTGTAAAACTCTTCAGATTCGCCCCTGCCATTCAACTGCTTATCACCCCCAATCAGATGGGCAGACTGAGCGAGTGAACCAGTGCTTGGAACAATTTCTGCGTTATTACACCACCGCAGACCATTCAGATTGGGTTCCTCACCTTCCCATGGCCCAGTTTAGCTACAACAACACTTTGCATTCATTAATCAGTTGTTACCTTTTTTGCTAACCATGGCTTTAACCCTGCTTTTAACATGGAGCCCAGCTGTGGTTCCAAAGTGGAAGCGGAACTGGACTTTGCTAAGACTCTCAAGAAGGTCCATCAAGGGGTGTCCACAAGTTTGGAGGCGGCTATGCTGGTTTATAAGGATAATGCCGATGGAAAGCGCTGAGTGGGTCCAGCATACAAGGAAGGGGATCTCGTGATGCTTGATGCTTGCAACATCCCTATTAAGCAACCATGCAAAAGGCTGGGTCCAAAGAGGATTGGTCCTTACCGTGTAGTTAGAAAGGTGGGACATGCCTCATACCAGTTGGATCTTCCCTCCACGTTTCAGATCTTCTCCATCTTTCATGAAAGCAAGTTGACATTGTTTGAGGGCCCTCCTCCTGTGACTCCTGAGGCTTATCTTGTGGATGGGGCACCGGAATGGGAAGTGGAGGAAATAGTAGCCTCCCACTGGGTTAAGTGACGCCTTGAGTACCTGGTATTCTGGAAAGGGTTTGATGCAGCAGAGAACAGTTGGGTGCTGGCATGGTATTGTGTACATGCCCAAGACTTGATTGAATCCTTCCATAATCGTTTTCCTGAGGCTGAAGGATCTCAGCCTAAGCTGGCCGTTGCTGCTATGAAGTTGCCACCAGCACATAAGAACTTCTCCTTAGCAAACGCCCCTGGAGGGGGGTGGAGCCCAAGAAGGAGGAGAGGGTAATGTCATGGTTGGATGACTTTATAGTAAGAACGATGCTAAAGACAAGGCTGGGCGACAGGAGGCTCAGAAGGTGAAACTTCAGGCTCTTCTGACCTGAAACACACCTTAGATCAACGCTGGGTGCAAGCCAAGCATGCCTAGGTTGATACTAATGGGGTGTAAAACGCCCAGCCTCTTATCTCGGCCCAGGCACTAAAACAAATGATTTACATTATAAGCGAAGATGGTTTGATTCAGTTGATTGAAGAGCAAGGGTTCTAGTCCCACTCAAGTTTTGAAATTTTAAGCTTGGGTAAAATATGGCTTCAATCGATTTCTCGAGTGAAGGCACTTTTGGTGTATTTTACTAAAATGGACAGAAGCGTCTGTTTATTGGAGCATCAAGGCTTGGGTGCACTTCCGCAGAACCTGAATTTCCCCAGCCCACTTTAAAATGTTTTTGCGACCAACATTCCTTGTTGGTTGACTTTCTTAAAATAAATTTTACCTGTTATTTTTACGTTTTTAAATGTTTCCTTGGGTGAACTTGGTGGTGGACCACTTCAGGGAGGTCTCCAACTATGTGGGCCACTACCTATTATCACCATTTACCCAAATCCCAGGTGCTTTCTTGAGCCGTTTAGGTCCCCTCCAGACTGAGACACCTAAGTCTACTAGCGCCAAGTTACCCTTGACGATGGACTCCCCTTTGGTGTCCACTCAAGTTGAGAGGTTTCTTACTTACCTGGTCTCATATGTGGTGCTTTACACCCTCACATGGGTTACCTTTTGCTCAGGTACCATTTTAGGTGCCTCATTTCCCATTCTCTTAACGGCTAGTTCCCTAGCAATGTGGGTTTGCATCCCACATCACCTTGCTGGGAACAAGAGAGTTACAGACACTCTTTTGACAGTCAACCATTTTCCAATCTACCTTGCATTATGGAATTATCCTCTAGTGATTCCTGGTAATCTAGCTGGCTGGGAATATGGGAAAAAATCCCAGCACATGGTATATATTAGTTGAAAGAAAATAAACAACAATAGTTGGGTGGACCCCAAGGGGAGTCCATAACCAAGTGGAGAATATGTGCTGGAGTGCTTGGGTGCCTCAATTGTAGGGGACCAGGGCAGCCCATTGGTGCACCAAATATGGTAGATATTTTTGTTAAAATAAAATGGCCAACGTTGTTTAAGACCTCCTCAAGGAGGTATGCATGCAGGTTCACTTAAGGAACCATGTTAAAAAAAAATGTAAACTAACAGGGTCTTTATTAATAGGAAATCTAAACAACAAGAAAAGTTTATTTTCATTAAAACATATTTGAACCATGAGGGGTGAGACATCAAATGGATTGGAGTGGTGCTAAGCCTAAGTGCACCAATAGGTGCATGCTACCATCAGCATGGGTTCTGTAACTTGAGATTGACCAAACTCAAAATATAGAATGTAATTGTACTTGACATGATTTGGTAATATTAAAAATGGAATGGGTTTCAAAACCTGTTTCTTGAGCAACCATAACAAACCATTAGGATTAAGAATGCAGCTGGTGCATTTTAACACCCCAGCTATAATGTCAGGATGAGCATCATGCACATCCCCAGAACCAACCTGGGCATATCTTTCCTGTACTCAGTGTTGGTCCGGTGTATGTTTAAGGTCAGGGAGGCCTGCCAACTTAACCTTTTTGGCCTCCTGTCAACCAGCTTTATCCTTATAGTTGGTTCCCTCAATCATGTCATTAAGCCATGACAACATGAGAGAGATCTTATCAAGGGAAGTTTGATATGAGAGCAGGGTTGGCGCAGAGCTTGGCAACCTCACTTCCTTTGCTAGGAGGGTGCAGACCCAGCATTCATCCACAGTATAAGTGAGGTTCCCCTCAAGTGGAGTGGGAGAGCTGGAGGATGCTGGTTCCTCTTTTTCTGAAAAAGGAAGCCTTTTTGATCCAGCCATAGGTATGCCACCTCAGAACTTACAGTAGGCATTCACAATAGTATATATGGCCCAAAGTATCATAGATAGCAGATTGGAGATAAATAAACAGAAATAGAGAACTGAAAGTATGAAGTGTATTTGATACTTTATTCAAAATTGTGATCAGACTTTTATACCTTATTGATAGAAAATATATAGAGGGAAAGGGATTTTGGGGGTCTCAAAGGAAAATCAGATAAAAATAAATAAATGGGATTGAGGGATAATACAGGGGGGAATATCTGCCAATGGATTGGTAATCTCAGCAGCTTCACAATTCCACTTTGCCAAAACCATTGAATCTATTGATCACCAAATCACCTTCAACTGCTTGGAAAAGTTTTGATCCTATCAAATCAACTGAATAACCTTAAATCACTCACTTAAAATGGTATACCATTTTTTTAAAAAATATTATTATTTTTACATCTTATACATAAGTTTTTATTTATTCAATATTCTTTATTCAAGGTACACTGACCAGGGGATGGATATTACTAAAATCACAAAAATAAAACCTGATCAAAAATGATTGGAAGGATAAAATTAAACTGCAAACCAGGTGGGTAGCAGAAACTGCTAACCTATTATGGCTGAGGGTGAGGGGGGTCAGGCGGTTTGTTCTCAGGCAAATCCACTGTAGCCATGTCATTTTGGTTGAAAAAATGGACCCAAGTGGAGAGCCAGGGCATTGGGGCATCTGCATAGTGGGGGTGAAGGACATTGTAATATGAGTTCTCAACCTCTTCATCAAGCTGAGTGCGGTATATTGCTTCAACAAATTCCACTATATGAAATTCAGCTTGAATGTGGGCTTTGGGGAGTTTGGAAAAATTGGAGATACTCTTGTGGGTAAATTTAGCAGATGGGTTAAATTCTGCTAGTTTGGTGACATGCATGATAGCAGCTTCAGCATTTTCAAACAACTTTGAGATGTCGTTGCAGGGAGATTTAGGGAAATCAGGGGGAAGTAGAGTGTGGACAGCCCTTCATGGAGTTTAGCCACTGATTTGGCCACTGCTTTGCATAGGTTTGGGCAATGGTGAGAGGCCACTGCAGCTAAGGTGAGCTGGTGGTTGCTTTGGTAGGGGGCAGCATTGGGTAGTGGAGTAAATTATTTGGGGGATGGGTTATCATCAAAATCAAGAAGGAAAAATTCAGCCTGACTATAATCAAACTGGCTGAGAGGTTGATCAGTTTGTTCACTCATGATAACTTTACCTGATTCACCAATTTTGGCCAGTAGGTCCCATGGATTTTGGTTCACAAGAATAGCAGATGAAGAATTGGGGTGGGTAAGAGTTGACTGGGCAACTTGGGAGTGAATGGTGGTCCAAGCCTGACTCTGATCAGTGGGGGCAGATTTGGGTGGGTGATTATGGGTAGTTGATTTGGTAGGGGCTAATTTTTCACTCTGGCCCATTGAATTAGAATGTTGGGTGGGAGGGGGCAGCAAAATGCCCCATTTGGGACCCACTGAATATGGCTCCAGACCCACATCAGAGGAAGTGGCTTGGGGGCAGGATTTTTTGGAATGGTTAAGTCCCAAACAGAGGGGAGAAATTTGGTAACCATTATCCACCCAAGCCCAAAAAAGGTGCACAAGTGCTGCTGCAATATGAGCATGGGGGAATTTATTGGGTGATGGCAGGGTGGTAGGGGATATGGTGGCAGTGGTATGAGGTGCAGCAAGGCACTCTGCACCAGAAGGAACAGCAAAGACAAGGTTGGGTTATGTCCTATAAGCTATAAGCCCTGCCACTAACTGTTCATATAAAATTTGGGGTGGGAGGTGGGAGGGAAGATTCACAAATGACACCACCATTGTGGTATCTGTTGGAAGGTGAGTTCAGGTAGTAGGAATGGGGGTGTTTTTGTATATTAGGGGGGTGGAGGCCACTGCTGCAGCATCCTCCTCTATTTGGAAGCCAATATCAAAATAGCCCTTAAAAGGGCAGAAATTGATGAAACCAGCCAGTGCAAATACAGCGGTGGCCACTTTGATTATTGCCTTGTCAGCATACAGGAATAAATGCCCATATTTGATACAGAGGCAAAATTGGATATTGAATCTGGGTAGGGTGAGAGGATGGGGGCAAGAGGGGTGGATGCATGCCAGATGGAGCGTTAAGTCCCATGGGGGGATAAAACAGCCAGTAGAGTTTGGCAGACTGTTTGAGCCCATCCAAATTTATTTTCCTGCAGGGTGGAAAATGCTGGGAGGTGGAGCAGCAGGTGGTGGATCTGAGAACATTAACTGGAAAACAGATGTGGGCAGATGGTGGTTGTAAATTAAACTCTTGTTTTTTATAAATTTGCTCAAAAGTGAGTTTGAGCGGAAAGAGAGTCCCCTTATACATAATTTTTATTTATATTAATATTATTTTAGAATACAAACCTCTCTAAATTGGTTTCCATAACATATAAAATATTTGTGCCAAGTTTTTTTTTATTTTTGGCTTAGTTTTTAGGAGATAATATATCATATACCCATATATATATAATTTTTATCAATAGAGATTTTTCAACTTCCTTTTATCCAACTTTATAGATTTGTTCATTGGTTGCTTGCAACTTTTACGAGTGAAAAGTTACCAATGGTTTGTTAATGGAAGTTTGATTTAGCTATTAGCAGACCGTTTTTCAAATTTCGATCAACTTTTTAGGTAGAAAATCCACTTCGAAATTTTCCGAGATAATTTCGACTGTAGCAATGCAATCGTAAGAGGTGGCCATAGTATTAGTTCTTTTTGAAGCAAACACCGGCTTAGTTGATCTTTCTCTTAAAGGGTAATCATATAACTTTAACATGACTTAATCTTTTAATAAAGATGCCTCATTCCTTTGGTATTCGTGCTCGTACACGCTCTATGTTCTCCCGGAACTTCCGGGAGAAGGGTGATTCCTCTTTCTACTTATCTCAAGACCTACAAGGTTGGCGACATCGTTGACATTAAGGCCAATGGTGCTGTTCAAAAGGGCATGCCACATAAATATTTTCACCATGGGTAAGAGAACCAGTGAATAGCCTAATAAGCTTTTTTTAGAAAAACGGGTATTGTTTTTAATGTTTCTCCTTCAGCGGTTGGTGTTATCATTAACAAGCGGGTTGGCAATCGCTACATCGAAAAACGTGTAAACATTCGTGTTGAGCATGTTAAGCATTGAATAAGCCGTCAAGATTTCCTTAACCGTGTTAAAGATATTGCCCGTCTCAAGGCTGAGGCTAAGGCTAATGGAAGTAAGATTTTTTTGATACATGTGCTAATTTAAAGCTCGTGCTGTTGTTAAGCGACTTCCAGAAGCGCCTCGTGAGGCTCGTGTAGTTAAGGTTAAAAACACGATCCAATTGATGTATTCCCTGCTCCTTATGAGACTCTTATCTAAAATATATACGCTTAAATTTTAAATATACCTTAAGTTTTTTTAGTAAGTTTAATGTGCTTTTAACGTTTCATTCTAGCTCTTTTTGCCTTTTGTGCAATGAAATTTAACAATTATTTATTTTTTATTAAAAAATAAATTGGTTTTTAAGTAAAGATGGTATATTTTAACTATAGTATAGTTAATTCACCTTAGAGATGTACAGAGCTAATTTTTAGCTGATATTGTTTTTAGAATTTTTTGCAACTTAGATTATAAAAATGTAGTTTAATTTTACTAATTTTAATTACAAATAATTTCGGCAAAAATAGTTGACCCGTATTCACTTAATTTAATTAAGTATT
Organism: Massospora cicadina; assembly: GCA_022478985.1. Classification (NCBI taxonomy): domain Eukaryota; kingdom Fungi; phylum Entomophthoromycota; class Entomophthoromycetes; order Entomophthorales; family Entomophthoraceae; genus Massospora; species Massospora cicadina. The sequence goes on from JAKSZP010008435.1 coordinate 55,218, forward strand.
TGATTCAAAGCTTTATAGTAAAAAATTAATGTATATTAATAAATTTGTGTAGCGAATAAGCTTTAAATTAGTATGCTTAAAGGTTTGTTAAAACGCTAAAAAATAGAAATTTTCTAAACGCAAATCTTTCAAGTAAAAACCAGCATGCATAAAATAGACTTGCAAAAAATATTGAAGTTTACAAAACCAAAAGCGCATCAAATTTAAGTGAACTAAGCTGAGAAGTTAGTTTTAACACTAAAAGCTATTTAGCTGAGCTTAATTTACATCTTTGAGACAATGAAATAGTAACTTTGCACAAAAGATAAGTTTATATTTTATTGAATACAAACTTAGACAAACTAAAGTATCAGTACAAATGACCAATAAAGTCCGTAGTAATATAAAATAATCAAGTATATTACTAAAAATAAGCTAATATTTTTTTGTAAAAATAATTTGATTTATTTGAGTAACGTTATTTTAAAGACGAAAAATGGTATGGCCAGGAACAACTAAAAAATTCTCAGTCTATCATATTAGAGACTAGACCTATGTCAAATCAATTTTGAAAGGCAAACTCAGGGTTTGTTTAGTTTTTCAATGAGGAACCAATATTATAATGACATAATGTACATCAGATAAATGCCAAAGGCTATATAATTGCTAAGGTCAAAAATGGCAGCAATGCTTATGCAAGGCCTATTATAAATAGGGTATTAAGGCAGCTATTACTAGGCAAAGTAACACTTAAAGTAAAATTGAATGCCTAACAATGTATTTTAATATACCAGAGCTAGTTTCATAACTGTAGATGAGAAAGAATTCTCAATATTTTTATCTTACAATAGATGATGGAACTTTAGATAGCAAGTTAGTATTAGAGGATATAAAGTATAGATAAATTTTTGTTTACACTTTATGAGATATTAAAACTAATTTATATTTGGGTTGGGACCATCTAGTAAAAAAAAACTAATTTATATTTACAAATCTTTATAAACTAACTGCCTAGAATGAATTAGTATTAGAAAAGGTCTTCTTACTTCTGTTGTAAAAGAATGATGTGCTGCATAACAAAGCACTTCTTTGAATATTAAAATTTGTAATAATACATACTGGAGACCAAAGCACTGAGATGAGCTAAAAATTATATTACATTATATTATATTATATTATAAGCATGATATAAAAATCCTTAAAGTTTTATAGTTAAGATATTATTAATAAGATTAAATACTTATGATAAGTTGTATGATGCACTAACTTTGCAGGCTTATTGCTACTCAAAGATACAACATTATAGCTTAAAGAAAAAAACTAGATATAGTAAGATGTGCCTTTATTCTATCTGAATAATGTCATTTTATTTATATTCACTAAGACTAAAATTATTATAATCAGATTAGGGGTGGTACAGTTTATTTCTTTTTTTTTTGGGCTGCAAGTGCCATGGCAATAGCTTGACAAAATCTAATAAAAGTGAGGTGAAAAAGAAAGTTTGATGGTACTGTAAAAATAGTCCATTGGGTAACTGAAAATGTCAATTATTGCTACAATGGTACACTCACTTAGTGATGATGAAAGGGTTGGGCCACTTGTAATAATACATTTATATGTTCACAAGGGTGCATTATTGGTGTAATTAGGTGACTTGTTTTTGCATAAATGTAATTTTCCTTATGGTTCCAAGTGTGTCCAACTAAATCAAATCCTTGAAATTATATATAATGGGCTTCTCCTGATCACATCAGAACTCTCACAACCTCTGCTGACAACAGGAAGGCTGAGCCTAAACTTTTTTTATAATTTGGTGATATAACTGAGATATGCTGGAGGGGATTTTTCACAGAATTAAACACACTGAGCAATTGGATGGATGATATGGAGATTGCCAGTCCTTGGAACACACTTAAAAATATAATAAATATGGAGTAATTGCCCCAACAACACTTTGTTTTATTTTAATATTTATAGTGGTTACTTGCTGTTTTGCTCTCTCTTGCTTCTACTAACAATCTTCTTCCTTCAATTGTCCCATCTCACTTATATATCAGTGACTCCAGAAAATACCTCTCCCTTGGCTTAGACTATTTGATTCTGCCATATTTTTATTGGCTCTAGTGGAGTATGTTATTCCTAATTTCCATATCACCTTAGTTCAAAGCAATCTATCCAATATTCATCAAATGTCACCCTTGCTTTATCACCTTATTTGAAGGCAATCCAATAAATAACCTTTCCAACCCAATATCACCTCATCTCAAGATGCTTGAATAATTTTAACTAAAAATCATGGTTAACAGATTATGGTCAATCTTTCATAGCTATTTTGGGCTTATTGTCCAGTCATATCAGAATTTTGATATCACCCCCTCCTTAACTAGACAATAAGTCTCCTATTGTTTATATGCCTGGAGGAACTTTGCATGCACTTGGTTGATAATCCAACCACTTGCAGGGTCCTTGATAGTATAGGCATTGACACCTGTTTTCTTGATAAATTCAAATGGAACAATCCAAACGCTGGCCAATTTGTGCTTCTGACCAAACCCATGTTGGTCATGGAATAGAACCATGTCCCCATCTTTTGTAAGTCCCAGTAAATGTCCTCTGGGCATCAATCTGGGTCATCTTTCTGTTCCTGAGCAAGAAGGTACTGAAGAGGATGGCCATACCCCTCATTACTCAGGGTGATCTTGCTTACATGGTAGACAAGCGCTGGATAATAGCCCTTCCACTTCAGATCCCACTTCTGGTACCTGCACTCTCCTCGGCAAAACTGTTATGAGGAATCAGTAAAATCTGCACTGAGATTGCCAAAATGGAATTGATCACAACTAATTCAAGTGGCAATCAGCCCAATACTCAAATTTCAAATGGTCAAAAAGGTATGAAGACCAAGCTATTGGCTGGAATACCTGACAGTTGCAATTTGGTTTACAAATGAATGAAAAAATCCCCCCAAATCTGTCAGGAAAACTCCCCAATGGGCAGATTCCTGCCAGCAAATCAGGCGTTGCACCTGACACAATGCCACCAACTGCAACTTGGCCTGCCACCAAATTTTGCGATGTCAGTCCCCAGGGAACTAACCCACCCATTTCTGAATAGTTCACCGCTTAGGTCAAACTGACTGCAACTCAGCCTGTTGCCAAATTTTGTGATGTCAGTCCCCAGAGAACTAACCCACCCATTCCCAAATAGTTCACCGCTTAGGTCAAACTTGCGGAACCTGATCCCAGCTTATTTTCCCTCAAAATTGATGACTATTTAATTGATGCATTGCACTGAGAAAATTGTTGATCAATTCTCCTTCCTTAAATTTTCTAATAAAAATAACTTCCCCCAAAATCTCATTTTTATCTGTTGAGAATTAAGCTCCCTTCCAGTTCCATATTTGTCATACCAGCAGCAGTGCCTCTGGCATTCTGGTTTGCCACTTGGATCTCTGGCATCCAGGCTGGCAGGCCAGTCTAATTCTTACTTGCTGTCCACCTGACATAATCAACCAACCATCAATCTCTACCATTTCCACCTTTCTCATAGATATTGGTGCAGCAATGGTCCCTTCTTTCCAACTGAATCAGGTCATAAAGAAGATTATCACTGCCCATATTAGTCCTGTCCACTCAAAACTCCAAACCCATACCCTATAGTTGCTGTGGCTATCTTGCCCATGTCAGTAGGGTCTGACATCTCAACTTGCAATGAGTTTGTTCCCCAAAGCCCAGTAGTTTCCCAGCTGTCACCCTTCAAAGGTGCAATTCCCATGGAACTGGAACCAATCATTGTCAAAAATGGGGAAGAGGCTGAGGATGAGGTTATCCTGGTATCCCAGAAATCATGACGTTCCATCCAATATCTCATGACTTGTAAAGGATGTCTGGCCTATGAGAACAGTTGGGGCAAGGTGTGCTTTTAAGTAATTGACTGGACCTAATTGTTGGATATTTGATAGGGGCATAATAAGGTTAGCTGTTTAAAAACTTATTATGGATCATATCAGATATCAGCGATTATGGACCAGGTATATTCTAAGCTTATGAAAAGCTTAGAATCTGCAGCTTAGCAATTTCACTTAATTATATTTGACTATGATGACATGGGCTCAAGGGCTTTGCTAATTGGTCAGACTTAGTTTAAGTTTTGACTTAATGAGTTGGGCACGTGAGCTTTGTTGGTCTATGTCAAAATTAGTTTTTAATGTTGGTCAAGCTTTTGATTAATTTTTTACTAATTAGTGATATAAATCACCTTGGTATGTGCTGCTGATTGCAAATGAAAGTGAATCAGTT
>JAKSZP010008436.1:0-59404 GCA_022478985.1 Massospora cicadina
AGGTTCAAGCTGCTGTGGATCATGCTACCCATATTTGATCAACTCAAGCCTTAGTGCAGGAACACCTCACCAAAGCCATCGATGACTATAAGAGATTTGCAGACCATAAGCGCCTTCAGGTCATGACTTTATGGTGGGTTCTTATGTCATGCTTGATACCCGTCATTTGTGACTTCAAACCCCTTCCCACAAGTCCACTAGTAAGCGTTCGTATCCTCACTTAGTGGAGGAAGTATTGGGTAATGGGGCATTCCTCCTGAAGCTTCCCGTGCATTGAAAGCAGCACCCAGTCTTCCATGTTTCACAATTGTCGCCCTTCAAGGGTATAACTCCCATGGACCTGGAACTGATTGTCATCAATAATGAGGAAGAAGCTGAGGTAGAGGCTATTTTGGCATCTCGCAAGTCACAACGTTCAGTCCAATATCTCATGGCCTGGAAAGGATACCCAGCTTATGAAAATAGTTGAATCAAGGCAAGCGATTGCGCGAATTGCATTGCCCTGGTTGAAGCCTTCCACGCATCCCACCCTGGGGCCCCCACCCTCCTCAGAAAATCGCGACGATTATGGCTATCAAGCTACCCAAAGCACACAAGAATGTGGCTCTGGCACAATTTCATGGTGAGGGTGCCATTCCTTTGGAAAAAGGAAAGGGTAATGTAAGTCTCGGGGAACGTCCTTTGGCTCTCAATTGGGTCATCTTCCCATTCCCAAATAAAAAGACACCAAATAGGATGGCAGTACCTCTCATCACTCAGGGCGACCTCACTCACATAGTAGATGAGCGATGGGTAACAGCTCGTCCGCTTCAGATCCTACCCCAATACCCACACTTACCTCAGCAGAATTATTGCGGGGAATTAGTGAAATCTGTGCCAAGATTACAGAATTTAGATTGGTCAGATCTAATTTTGCTGAGTAATCTGGCTGATGCCCAAAATTTGAATAGCTGTAAAAGGATGAAGAATGAGATATTGGCCAGATTGCCTGACAGTTCAATTCAATCTTCAGACCAGTTGAACAAATATTGGGTGCTATCGATGAGGTTTCAAAGCCCTCAAATAGTAATTTGGGCGTTGTGCCCAATGTGCTGCTGTTGACCGAATGAACGGTTAAATGACCGAGCATTGGTGGGTTGGCCATCCTAAACCATTCCCAACCAAATGGACCCATCCCTATAAGGGATGGCCTTGGGGGATTCCTGTCGCTGGTGGGCCAAATGCCATCATGCTAATCATCGGAAATGTAGTTGAGCCCTGGTTTGGACATTTGAGGTTGAACTGACAGAGACTCAGCCCACCGCCAAATTTTGTGATGTCAGTTCCCAAAGAATAAACCCCCCATTCCCAAACAATTCGCCAATTAGGCTGAATTTGTGGGCCCCAACCCCATCCTGTCACTACCCAATCAACCATAATTAATCAGTTTCATGGCACTGAGAAAATTGTTGGTCAATTTTCTTACTTTCCTTTCCAGATAAATTTTTGCCAAAAAATCAAATTTTCTTTATTTTCCGTTCTGACTGCATCACAGATGCCATTTTCCTGGTGGTCCATCACCCCGCACTCTGGGTGGGCTTTACCAATTCTTTTGGTCACCATGGCTCCCTCTATCGCTGATTGGGCCCAGCAAGTCTGACACTTTTGGTTTTACAACCCCGCTCTTATGAATTTTTGACAACAATACATGGGGATCTTATGGCCCTATGTACAACAATGGAAAGAGAGAATCCATCTCCTTATTACCCCAATGAGTTGGCCTCTCAAGCCAAGAATCTCGTCGAGACTATCCCAGTAATCCCACCTCATGCAGTTAGAACCACTGAGTTGGGAATGGGTTCTGTGTGGTTTGTCATTGGGATACTCCTTACCCTGTTGTTACACAAACACTTTGTGGTATCACATTTTCTGGCTTCATATCAAGTCATATGGTCGTCAATGCCTCTGGCATTCTGGCTTGCCTTTTGGGTGTTCACGAATCCCAACTGGCAGGCCAGTCTAAACCTCTTCTGCCGTTTCCATGACACCATGTCTGCCTCCAATAAATCCTAATAGTTTACCTAAAGACCTACAACCGTGGAACTTTGATGAGTTTTTGTTCACCTTGCCTCCTCTGTCCCTGAGGGTTGCCCTCAAGGGACCTGAAGTTGCCCCATTTTAGCCACTTGGTTCACTTTGGGGGCCTATGGTACATTGAAAAATATCAATACCCTCGCTTTAATGACTACCCCTATTTAGAGTCATTCATAATGCAGTGCTACTGGAATTATGGGCTCTCCACTGGGTATTCATGATTATGTCTGGGAGCCCAGTCTAAATTTATAACAGCCGCGTCCTTGTTAAAATCAACTGAACTTTTATTACACTCTCTCCGCCCTCATATCTGGCACCAGCGAAGCGATTGTCTATACACTCATCATGAATTTACACTTGCTCTGAACTTGGTCTTTTGTTTCTGGTCCACCGTCCTACTTATCTAAGCCTGCAAGCAATCCCTAGAAGAACGGATCCCAGGTTGTCAACCCTGACTGTCAGTATAACCCCAACAGTAAACATGATAGAGATGGGATCACTTCTGATCCCTCAAACAAAGTAACTGATCAAATCCTGGATGCCTTGGTGGAACTCCAGATGCGCTTCTTCGCTGAAAGCTCAAAAACCTCAGACCCTATGACGCCCAACAAAACGTGGCTCTCCTCAAAGCCCAGGAAGGGGACGCCCACCTCCGGGTAAGGGAGACGTTATGCCCCGCAGCCAAGATGTAGAACTTCACCTCACTGCTTGTGCTGGTTACTTCAGCTTTTTGGGTCCCATAGTTGAGACCCTTGCGCCTCCATCTACTGGCCCTGGGGCAGACAGCCGCTGACCTACCCTTTCTCATAAAATCCTTTTCCGTGCTGGCACCCTCAGTACCAGTCCCACCCAAATTCTCTGTCTCCACCTTATAAGCTGCCTGGATTCAATCTCAGCATCTCAAACATCCTTAGACTCATCCTGAGGTCCCTGAAGGTCGCTTTCTCAGTAACCGGCTCTATTGGAGTCAAACCTATCCACAATCCCACTCCAACAATTGCTTCACTTGCCGCACCCCAGGTTGCTCCTCCTTACTCAGCTAGTGGCCAAGTACAGGAAAGAATCACACATATTTCACGGACCTACATCCATCTGCCATGGTCATTCTGGACGCCCACCTCCAGGGAACCAATATTTGACCCTTTCTAACATTACAACGCTTACCCATGAGCCCTCCTTGCCTGGATACCAGGTCCTGAGGCTGATGTGTCCCACACTTATGTTGATAAACCTGAGACCAGCTTATAATATAAAGAAGGAAGAGGCAGATCTACTTGTGGAAATCCAATTTCCCATCTGGAGGATGAGGATACACTCTTGCACAGGAGGAGAATTACAGCCTCACGCATATAAAATGCCTACTCTTCATCATGGGTAATGCCCCCACCACAGCCACTCTCTCCCTTGACTTCCTTAAAGAATATCAAGTCTACTTTCTGTTTCATGTTACTTTCTGCACTGAGCCAAGTGCCCTTCTTGTTCTGGCCCTTATTGATACAAAAGCGGCGGGTGACTTTAATGATCTCATTATGGTGCGGTCAGAAGATTTGATGAGGGAGGCAGCTTCATCCATACAAGGTGACTCATTTTGACGCTGAAGTAACACCTTTTTGACGCCTAATACATTTTTTGGTTTCTAAATTGAATTTTGAGACAATTTTCGGTGGTACAAGACCTGCTATATCTGGTGATTATGGGAGTAAGCTGATGGTTCCCACATCAGATAAGAAATAACTTGAGCTGAAACTTCCTTTTCATCACAACTCTTAAGCTCAGTGGAGAGTTCCCTTTGCTCAACACCCTTACCATGGGTCCTTGCTGAATTCAATCTCTCCCTCTGGCAATGCCCTAAAAACCCCCCAGACTTCTCAAACTTTCTTGATCCATACAAGGACTTCTTTAAAATGTCTCTTGCTACGATACTTCCCTTTCACTCTGAGTACTTTCTGTCCTTCAGCTGACAGTGGACCTTGTCAAGATCAAGTGTCCACTATACCTGTACACTTAGGAGGAAGACAAGGATCTAGGAATCTGATGGATGATTTGTTAAAGAAGGGCTGGATTATAAAAATAAGCCTCTACTGTCGCCTCCCCATGGCTTCTACCAAGTTTCAGATAGGTCTCTGCGTCCAAGCGACATTTTTAGTCACCAGAATAATATTCCAGTTCCTGACCCATACCCCTACCTTTTGAGCATTCTATCACACAGGTCATTGCTTAGTCCCGTATATTTTCAAAGCTGAATATGGTCAACGCCTTCAAGCAGGTGAAGGTGATAAGGGAACAGGAGCTGATCACAGCCCACCACAAAAGGCATGGGCTCTACCAGTTTGGGGTTATGCCTTTTGGGTTAAAGAATGCCTAGCCATCTTCCAGCACCTTTCAACGATGTGCTTGAAAATCTTCCTTTTCCTGCGTTTTTGCATATAATTAGTATAGTTCAATCTAGACACCCACCCATAACAGTATACAAAAGAATTAGAAGAAGTGATGGCATCCCTCCTGGTGGGACTTATTGTAAAACTCACTAAGTGCGAATTCTTCCAGGAGAAGGTTATATTTAAGGCAACTAGTCTTGAAAGATGGCTATTTTGTTTACCCCTGAAAGCTGGAGGCCATTTAATATTGTCTACCCCACCTAAAAGCAACTTTTGAGTTTCTTAGCACAACCACCTTATTGAATAAGGTTTCTGCTGCATTGCCCAACTGGCGACATCTAATCACCCCCTATTGGGACAAATTTTCTCTTCAAGTTGTCTCCTGAATGTCAGCATGTCCTCAAGGCCATTAAAAATCTTCTAGATGGCCCAGTCCTCCACCATGCGGATACCTTTAAACTCTTTTTTAGTATCCTGTGAGCCTCCTCAGTTGCAGTGGGTCCAATTCCTCTACAGGTGCACAAGGGAGCTAAACACCCTGTAGCTTACTTTTCCCACAAGTTCACCTCTATGGAATAGACTTGGTCCATTTACAACAAGGAGTTTGCAGCAGTGGCCTGGTCAAACACTCACTCACTGGCCTTAACTCATGCAGGGTGCACAGCACAAGACAAACTTCTGAACAGGCCATAAGGCCCTGCTATACTAGCTGAAACACCAGAAACTGGGTCGCCGCAAATTCGCACCTTTCAGGACCTCTGTGATTTACACTACATGTACAAATTCATCTAGGGGCCCCTAATTTTCCTGCTGATTATGCTAAGCCAGAACATCTCCCTGTCACCTGATGATGGAGAGGGCCCCCTAAAGTTCGCCAAAGTGGTGACCCACCTTTAAGGAGAGTGTCTTTAACTCTCCCATTCCCAGAGAGGTGCTTTGAGATGCACAGCCACACTGTCAGGGAACTAGTCATTAGTAAGATTGGGAACAGGACACCGCTAAAAGTGTTGCAGCACAAGGAACTCATAAAAAGGGTGTACAACGCTGTATATAATAGTAGATCGCCAAAAACCAACAAAACAAGGTTAAACACCAAAGGTAGTCCTTAACCATGTGGGATCTGTGCTGGGGTGCTTGGGTGCCTTGATCTGGAGAGGACAATGGCGGTTTAGCGGTGCACCAGACCCAGTAAATAATTTTGTTAAAATAAAGAGACCACCGTTGTTAGAGACTTCCTCAAGGACTTCCATGCACAGGTTCACCCAAGGAAACATATTAAAAAAATTAAAGCTAGTAGAGAAATTTATTAAGAAGTTGACCAATGAGTAAAATTGGTCTCATAATAACATACTTAATACATGTGGGCAAGACATTTATAGCGGAAGTGGTGCTAAGTTTAAGCGCACCAATAGGCGCAAGCTATCATCAGCCTAGGTTCTGTAACTTGAGATTGACAAAATCGAGTTTATAGATTTTAAGTGTACTTAACCAATCTGGTGATATTGAAATGGAATGTGTTTTGAAACCCTGTTCCTCGAGCAACTGTAACAAATCATTGGGATCAAAATGTATCTTGTGCATTTTAACGCCCTGGCTGTAACGCCTGGCCAATCATCAGCAAATTCCTGGGACCAACCTGGGCAAAGTCTGCCTATAACCAGCGTTGATCCAGTATAGTTTAAGGTCAGGGAAACCTGCCAACTTTACTTTTGGCCGCCTGACGTGAATCTTTGTCCTTACAGTTGGTTCCCTAATCATGTCATTAATCCATGACATTACCCTCTCATTCTTATGGGGCTCCACCCCCTCCAGGGGCTTTTGCCAGGGAAATGTTCTTGTGGCCTGAGCCAACTTCATAGCAGCGACAGTTTGCTTTGACTGAGATCCAGCAGCCTGGGGGAAACACTTGTAAAATCTAATCGAGTCTTGGGCATGGATGCATTTTATGCACTGGCGCCCAACTATTATCCACTGTATCAATACCCCTCCAGAATTCTATAGTACTCAAGCCTTCTTTTTACTTTTCGGGATGCTACTATCTCCTCTAGTCCTACTCTGGCGCCCAATCCACTAGATAAGCCTCTGGGGTCTCTGATTGGGGGTCCTCAAACAACATCAGCTTGCAGTTGGGATTCCTACCCAAATCAGAGATTTGAATGAGTTAGATGAAGGGAATTAGACCCAAACCATCAAAATAGCTAAAATTATTGTTGGGGATAATCCCCAAAGAGTTTTCAGCCATCTTGACATTGGAGACAATCCCCAACTAGTGTGGTCACATGTTGATCTCCTAAAACCCCCTAATATTGGAGTTTAAATCTGATCTATGTGTCAAGAAAATCCTATTTGACCAAGAAGATTAGGCCTGCTGCAAAATTACCCACTTTTTAACAAGTATAGATCTTAATTTTGACCGTTTGGAAATGGACTTGGTAACAATCCAACTCTTTCTTAAATTTCAATTCTAAGCAGATAAAGTTTACTCTCTCTTTTGCTATTTTTAAGATAAAATTGGCCTACCTCTAAATTGCTTAGGAACTAAACAATAGTAGGATTTAAGACTCCAAGTAAGTTAACCTGAGTAAAGACTTACCAGAAAAGGAAAGCGAAAGTAAAAATCCAGCATTTTGGAACTTCAGGTTCCCTGGGCTATCTATTAAAAATGAAAAATGGTTTAGATCCTTGGTCCTGATAAAATGGTGCTCCCTGCCAGGTTTACCCTGAGTTCACAGTGCAACTATTATACAATGAGTAAAAACAACTTGGCGTTAGATCTCTCTCTGGATCAAGAACGCCTTACTTTTTGGCGAACATGCCTGCTGTAATATGTGGGATGGAGCAACGAATTCTCGCCATTGAGCAACATCAACACAAACTTTTTGATGCAACTACCAAGCTAAAAAGCAAAATTCGCCAGTTAACCCCGCTTAACGTATTAAATTGGCCCTTTGTGAAAACCCAAGAGCAGGTAGATTCAATAATTGAAGATATCAACGACGTACAAAGACAGATGGATGCTCTCCACCCTCACGTATCTCCCAGCAATAGCAGTTCTTCTTTAGGTAAAACGTCCCCCAGTGTCCATTCAAGTCGTTTGGCCATCAACCCCCAAGTGGCACATTCAAACCATCAGTCAAAGAGAAGTACTTCACTGGCGAAGGGAGCATTTTATCATTCCTGTTTTGTTAGAATATTGCCATGGAGGAAGCAACTGAAAATCAATGGTTAAAACACCTAACTATCTGTCTTAGTCGCATGCTCAAGGCATTGTGGTACCACATCTAATGCAAGGCCAGACTTGGGATGATGCCAAAGCTGCTGCTTCAAGAATTTGGGAGAGACTTTACTTTATCCAAACAAAAGCAATCGTTGATGGGCATAATGCTTAATTTGAGATAAACTGTCACTGAGTTTTCTCACAGTTTTTACCTTGAGTCTCAAACGTTGGTAGTCAGAAAACATCTCACTAGAGATGAAACTATCACTGCTTCGTTTTTGGTGTTTAAAAATGCCTAACATTCTATTTTATCTTAATGCGGTGAAGTTTAACTGGAAGTCTCTCCTCCATATCAAAGACGCCAATTTTACTATTCTTGCTGATCTAATCAAACCCATTGGCCCCGTCTCTTAATAATACAAAGCCTAGGACCCGAGTGTTAGCAGTTACACCCCCCCAAGACGCCTACTCCCGAATTCTACTGCACTTTTTGCAATAGAAACAACCAAGCAATAGACACTTGTCACATCTTTCTACATAGGTTGGCAAAAATACCAGTCATTATATGTCAGAAGGCTTCCTATGCTGATATCAACCAAGTATCTCAAGACCCTTGTATTAGTTCTAATCCTAAACACAGCACCACAGGATGCTTTGTGTTAGAGGCACCTACAAGTGCTCATGTACCCCTTTCTATCCAAGGAAATAAAGATCTTCAGCTTTCCTATTTCCATGTTGGTCAGTTACCCAATTAACTCTTGGAGTTCAGTTTCATTATGGAAAACTAAGCGCTTGCAGACAAAACTTTAATAGCATCCAATGGCCCCAAGCTTGAATTCAGCAAAATCAACCGCTTGTTTCACTACAATTCCCCCAAAAACGTTTACTAGCTGTTAATTCTCCGTTTGGCTCAATATGTTTGAGTAGAGGTAGTCATTCATAAGGTTAAAGTCTTGGTGATAATTAGCACTAGTTTCTTGGTTAATATTACTTCCTCCCGACTTATCCAAAAGATAAAAATGACTCCAGACTTGATTCATGACACCAAATATGGGATGGCTGGTGATCAGATGACTAAAGCAATTGGGGCATATTACGCCATATCTCTCCTATTTGCAAAACTTTTATTTATAGACCCCAATTATCATGAAACCCACCGGTGCATCAAGTCATTCACTTGTGTGCCTGCTCTCATCACTTTAGTTGAGCATCAACTTGCTTAATATGGCTTTTTCTTTCCACTAGACATCACTATTGAGCGATTTTAATAAAAGTAACCGTTAATTTTCCATTGCCACCTACACTTCATCAGTTTTATGTCTGTGGATCCGCAACCTGATGCCCCAGTATGGGGCAGTGGTGCTCCACCTGAAAGTGTTTTCCGCCCAGCAGGCAAACGCATGCAAATTGGCTCACCCAGTCTGCCTAATGCATTTATCTGATTTGTCCCTCCAAGGGACTTATTATTACACTTAGCGAGAGTCCACCCAACCCTCCCCCATCCCCTAGCCCTACCCCAATCCAACATTCGCTTTTGCCCTCATGTTGAATATGGGCAACTCTTCCCATATGCTGACAATGCGATAATTGAGCTGGCAACGGCCACATTTACACCAGCTGGGTTTATCATCTTTTTCCCTTACAAGGACTATTTTGATATCGGCTTTCCCACTGAAGAAGATGAAGCTGCTACAGCAGCTACGTCATTAATTTATAAAAACACACCCATTTCCACCACATGTACACGCCTCCCCCAGTGATACCACATTTTGTGGTAACCTTTGCAAACCTTACTTCCCACCTTCCCCCTCAAACATTCTATGAAGAAATAATGACAGGCTATCCAAATATGGCACAGATCTCATCCTCCACTTCCTTGTCCTGAGCGGCACCGAACGATTAGTGGCATCATGGGCAATAGCCACTACTACCCCCACCAGCCAACCATAGCCCAGCATGTATCACCATGTGCCTATATCCCATCTGAACTGGATCACTGCTTTTGGGCTCGCACCAATAACAGCCACACAGTTTGCCCTCTCTGCCAAGAGTTGGACCACTCAAAATAGGCCTGTCACCACAGTTTAAATAATGTGGAAACCGCCAAGCCCACATGTGAGGCCACAAACAGCATTTAAGTGAGGGTTTTGGCTACCCTCACCCCCTCCAGCTGAACGTTTGAGAAATCAGCAAACCTTTGCAACCAGAACCCAAGCTGGCCATATTACTCACAATATACCCAATCAGGAGCAGGTTTGTACCCAAATTGAAACCAACCAATTTCCTACCCCAAAACTTACCAATATTAGCCACATCTCTCCGAATCAATCCTAGTCAACCAAAATCCATAGAACTTATTGGATGAATTAACTGAAACTGGTAAAATTGTCCCACCTACAGACTTTCCATTTAATTTAGAACCATATTTGCCTTCAGACTTTGATGCCCCATTCCTTCTCAAAAAATATATCCCCAAACCCAGTGCTACCCCATTTTTTGAGTGACCATCAACTTGCTGCGGCTCCTGTGCCTCTCCAGATAGTCACCATCTCCGAGCAGCCGTGGCACTCTCAGTTGCTGAATTTAAAGAAGGGCTAAATTTAATTGAATTCCCAGCTGATTTCCCTGAGGTTGCAAAAATGGAAATTGAACGAGCAATGAAACTGACACTTCAGCTGTCAAGCATGTGGCTGCACTGGAAGAATTTTTCCCCCACCACACAATTCACCAGAGCCACTATTATAAATTTTGCCCATCTTTCCGATGCACTCATATAAGCTAACACCATGTTGTCAAACTCCTGGAGGCTTTGCATCAGGCCTAAATTGTTACTAAAGATAATAACAATTATCTTTTTCACTTTGACCCACATCCGGCATATGCCACAGCTCACTTGCTCTCAACTTTGATCCACCTCTTCAATGGTCAAGATGAAATCAATAATCCGCCTGATCCCCCTCCCCCTCCGCCATGGTGGGATAAGCGGTTCACTGATGCTACATCTGGTAGGTTATTTTCCTTTTGTTTTGGTGTCTCACCACATATTTAGGGCTTTTGCTTTGTTGTTTTTTCATTTATCTTATTTGTTTTGTATTGGTAATGTTCATCTCATAATTGGCTTACCTCAAATAAAAAATTAAAAAAAAATAAAAAAACTTGCTCAATATGTTATGGCAATGGACACTGCCAGCCTCATCAACAAAAAAAACCATAATTATGCCTCCTTATGCCTCATGTCTCTGATGTTCCTATCTCAATGTTGTCCACTATGATCTGCCAGCTAAAGTGGGTGCCAGATAAAAGTTTCCCCAAAGCTTCCTCACCTTCTGATATGGCTTCTTAGTCTTAGCTGAGGTGAAATATATGATTTTTTTTCTCATTAATCCCTATATTTGGCCCATTTGCAATTTAAGGTGCGTAGCGGCTCCCCCTTTTGGGTGGGGCACCACTAGTGCTAAAAAATGGAAAGCTCTTAATTACTGCCTCCGCCATTGCATTAGATAATTATAACTATTAGTTACTTATTGGATTCCAACTGATGCGGGAGTCTAAATGCATCATCAAACATAAATAAAGTACCTTTCACAATTAGGTTATTGGATCCAATTGATATTTGAACTCCCAATCAAGAGTAAAGGAGACCTGTAAAAATGAACCTGCCTCCTGGAGTAGCCTTCCTCCATTTGTAAAGTCAAATACAAAGTCTTAGGAGAAAAAAAATTAAGTTACCCCCTGAGGCTGTGGATGCCAAAGATGGTATTCCTCTATACGCCCCCATCCTATCACTATACCCTCTGTCTCACAAAGATTGCGGATACAGGATCAGAATTTCCCCCCTTTAATAAACTTTTGGAGCCCAAAGGACACCCAAAACCTTCAATCAAAGAAGCATTGACCTGACCAAGGATTTTAGATCCCGCCTATGGAAAATTTATCTCCATCTTATTAGGGAATCAAATGAACCAAACCATACAAGTCCCTCATTATGTCTTTATTGCTTATGTGAAATCATTCCCCATTAAGAATATTGCCTATGTTAGTTGTTTTGGCTCTTTACAAGATTTGGGATTCGCTCATTACCATCATAGCTCTGGTCAAAAGTAGACTTGAGGGATAATCTCACCCCTAATGAATTCCAGGATGTCAAAGACCTACTTGGGGAGTATTGTGATATTTTTTCCTTGGGACCAAGTGACTATGGGAAAATGTCTAGGGTAATTTATCAAATTGAGACTGAGGATCACCCTCCGTTAAAATATTGGCCATACCACAAATCCAAAATTGAGGAAGCTCAAGTGGCCTTAGAGCTACAGCAACGGTTGGTCCAGTGTTAATCATGTCTTCTAAAGGCCCATGGGCTTCCACACTCTTATTAATTTGAAAAAAGGATAGTGGCCACCGTGTTGTCATGGATTATCACCGCCTCAGTTCAATCACAAGAAAGGATGGCTATTAATTGCCACGTATTGATGACTCATCACTTTGATGTTGGGTTCCCACTATTTTTTGGCTATGGATCTCACCAGCAGGTACTGGCAAGTTGATTTATCATTGGAGGATCGGGAAAAATATGCCCTCATCTCAAGTGAAGGATGGTTCAAGCCCACTAAAATGCCGCAGGGGTTATGTAACGCCCCTGCTACCTTCCAACGCGCCATGGACGGACCTTTAGGTGATTTGAAATGATGTTATGTGTTAGTTTATCTTAAAAATATTACTATTTTTTCAAGAACTTTTACCATACACATAGATCATCTCAGGCAAGTTTTCCAGAGGTTACGGCAAGCTTACTAAAACTAAAGCCGTCATAATGCTCCTTCTTCAGAATGAAATGTATTTTATAGGTCGTAAGGTAAGGAAAGTCGGAATTTCCCCAATGGCCAACAAGATCATGCCATTTCCAAAATGTCCCCCCTAAGTCCCTATAAGATTTACAAGTTTTCATAGGAATGGTGGGATATTATCGTCAGTTTATGCCCCACTTTGCCAACATCTCTAGTCCTCTAGCACATTTACTGAAGAAAGGGATACCCTTTCAGTGTAAAGAAGAAAAACAGCAGGCCTTTTATCTGATATGCATCTCTCTCTACCACTCTCCAGTGCTTTTATAGCTAAATTTTAACAAACCTTTTCTCCTTTTTACTGATTCTAGCGATATAGAAATCAGAGCCATGCTATTACAAAACGACAAAAACCTAGTAGATCCTCTTATCGCCTACTATAGAAAAACTCTAACCTGAGTTGAATGCAACAATAGCGTTACAGAACGCAAATGCTTAGCAGTAAAACTGACTATTAAGCATTTCAACCTTATTTATTTTAAAAATGTTTTACCATAATTACTTATTATGGGTCCTTGTGATGGTTACAGAAAACGAAGGTCCCTGAAGTGAGACTAGCCCAATGTGCGATAAAACTTCAAAACTACGACTTTTCAAATCTTCAACACTCTATTATGATATACCAAAAAGCGGATTGCCTATCCTGACTTCCACTATTGACTTTGACCAACCATGAAGAGAATTGACTTTACGACCTTTTAACTCAATTGAAATTATGGAATGATGAATCCATGACCCTTCAAAAGGTGTTAGCATAAAGATCGGCGATTTTCAAGTCCAAAACGGCCAATTTTACAAATTGTGTCTCAAATATAGTTGCCCTATGTACGACCTTTAGCTCAAACTGATGTCATATTGGAGGAACATCAGAAAGTTGGCCACGGGGAATATAGAAAACCTACCAGTGGCTCAAAACTCAATTATAGTGGTAAAGGAATTCATATCAAATCTAGGATGTATTAGAGTCCTGCCTGGTATGTAAAAATCAAGCTGGACCTAATCCCCAATCTTAACTCCAGTGATACCCTTTACAAACCCTTCTATACTATTAGCATTGATGTTGTGGGATCTCTTCCTAGAGCCTCTAATGGTCATTGGTGCCTCCTTATAGCCGTGTATCATATAACCAAGTGCATTGAAGCTGTATCACAACCATCCGCTTTAAAAAGCTATCACCACATTCTTATATAATCAGAATATAACCCAGCATGGATGCCTTAACATTTCTCTCTGATAATGGTAAATAAATCCAATCATCACTAGTAAATGATTTAGCCAAACTGATGTGAATCAGTCAAGTATTTTCCACTCCTTACCATCCTGCAACCAGTGGAATGGTAGAGCAGGCGAATGTTACCTGAATGGCCACCCTCTGGAAAATGGCCGTGATTGACCTTCTTCACTGTCCTTGATATTTTTCTAGTGCGATTTAGGCCTACAGAATAAGCTATCACCGAATAATTTTTAGATGTCGCCCTTCCAGACTTTGTATGTAAAGAAATCCCTAGTTGCCTTCTGAAGTGCAGGCCATGTCAAATCAAGCTCTACTTGATGTCCCAGAAGTTACTATGCAAAACATTTCCAGTGAAATAATCTGACTCTAGGCTCTAGCTTCTGAGAATTTATCTGCTATTACTAGTTGAGAAACAAGTTGTTTAATGACAAACGCAAAATCTGCACACCTTCCAGCAGGGAGACTTAGTTCTTTTTTACCACCATTGTGCGGGAGGTCGTTGTAACAAATTGGGCACCACCTGGTTAGTGCACTACAAAGTCATTTATGGTGGGGCAACTTAAACTCAATTGTAGAGATTGTTCAGGGTCTTGTGGTAAAACGTGTACATAGTCATTTTCTACGTCCATTTTCCCCCTACGCAAAGATCTAGATGGGGGCGTTGTCAGGATTCCTACCCAAATCGATCATTTGGATGAGTTGGATCATGGCATTCAAACTCAAACTGTCCATATAGCTGAAAATAATATTGGGGATAATCAAAAACGAAATCCACGCCCTAAAATTGGGGTTTAAACCCAATATATAAGACGAATGATCCCAATTGGTAATGAGATGTAGATCTTGGCTTACTATACATGTAGATGTACTGGGTAACCTCCCTGATCTCCATGATAACTTCGTTCCTAAGAAAATAAAGATTACACTCTTTTTGCCAGTTTAAGCTAAATTGGTCTACTCTATATATTTAGGGTAATCTTTAATAGTTAGGTCAACAACTCCAGATATGTTAATCTGAGAAAAGATTTTCGGCCAAGGAAAACAAATACAAAAAAATCCAGAACCCAGGAACTTTAGGTTTCCCGGCTCCAAATTAAAAATAATAAAGCGGTCTAAACCCCCTTGGGCCTGACAGATGGTATGACTCAAACCCTTCATATGACCATAGCCAGTCTCAGATTTATAGATTATGTCGTTGTAGGCATCTATCAAGTCTTAGAATTCTTCCAGTTCTGCAGAAGATAGTTCATCATAGATTTGAACGTCAAGCAATGTACATAGCGACTTGTCAGCAGGTAGGCCCATATCTGACATTTACGCTGTGCAGTGGACCTGGTTAATCTCCTTAATTGTTATCAGAAGACCTTTCCCAATCTCCTAGTGTTTTTTTACAATCATGTCCTTATTGATAAGATTCCCTAATAGAATATTGCTAGGTCATTGGTAGGCTGGGTCTAGGAAGCTGGGCAACACTTGAGTCACTAAAGGACTGATTTCATAGATGTTGGTTATGTGCAGCAGGCAGTTGTGGGGGTTTTTCAGGGTAGGCTTGGTGTCAATGACCTTTTATTCACCCGCTTTAATTACACCTCTTTGAATGCATAAAACGGAATTACCTCTATGGCGTCCACTGATTCAGGCAGCATCTTTGTATTCCTCCCAATCCTTGTGTAGCATAGGGATAAGGCAAAGAAAAGATACTTAACCATACTGCATATTCCTTTTTATTAATCTCATTGTTTACCAAAATCACGGGAACATCATAGTTAAGCAGGGAGAGATAGCCCTGCTTTGTATTGATAATCCTGTCATGCTCGATTATATACTGAGTACCAATGAGCATGCCATAGATATTGGTAGATAAAGTCACCGCTTGGGCTGAGATGAGGAGTTTCCAAATTAGATGGTAAAGGTGAGTAGGCCTAATAGTGCGAGTGTTGGTTGGACCAGCAGTGCCAAACTATTGTGTAAAGTTGATGCCAGGGGACAGCTTAATTTTTTTTAGCTTTGATAATAGAACTTTTATTCAGGATCCAGTGTCAAGGATAACCTTGAATCATACTCTGTTGACAGCCACCACTTTATTTAAGGCTCCCCCAAGTAGGGTGTAAGAGCTAGGATTCCCTCCAGCTGGAGAGAAGATGTAAGTCATTTAACAGTTTCAGGGTAATTATCAAAGATAGACTGCGGTGTATGCACACTCTAAGTGGATCTGATCAGCGTGGAAATAAGCTGGTTTGTGTCACTGGAGGTATCAATAACCTCCAGACCCCTCAACACCTGATAAAGATATGTTCTGCGGGGTATCCTAGCCATATCCACTCTTTCCAGGTTCAACCTGTCTAGTACCTAAAACTTCACCTGAGGCATCTAGAACATAGTGACTGGCATCTTCACAACTCCCTTAGGATTCATTATTGGAGAGGTTTTAAATGCTCATTAGGGAGTCCCTAGGACTGGAGAGTAGGTTTAGGGCAATCTTCGTTGCAGGAGAGGCCCTAAGGCGCTCAACCTTACTCATTTTTGGAGGAGGCGTTGTATTTGTCCCGACTCTATTGTTGACCTTTAAAGTAGCAGGTTTGGACTTCCCCATGTCTACAGGTTTCAGACTAGAGTTGGTTGTAGTAGAGGTCGAGGGAGATAGCGTCTGGGAGGTGAATGCTTTAACTACGCTAGTTTTGGGTCGATCAGCAGCTGTGTGCATTAGAGAAGTAGGCAGTTTAGCTTTTGTGACCTGGTCATTTAACCCACTATTGGCAGGGGCAATGTATCCTGAGAGAGGGGTTTACGCTTATGAGCAGGCTTTGTGGCCACTTGGAGAGGCTCATTAGGTGACAAAAGAGGATCTTGATGGCAAGTGGGGGGAAGGGAGCGCTGCCCCATGGACGATGATGCACTCTGACTTACTAGCTTAAGAACCATAGATTTTCTGGGCGGAGTAAGATCAGATTTGTGATGAACCGCAGGTGCTAGGATCAGAATAGTAACCAGCATATGGGGTCCATAGGGATCATCATAATAGCCTCCTTTGGCGGAGCTATGGTTGAGTAATCCTCAATGATCAAATCCTGGGGTTCGGCCCAACACCTGCTTTAGCTTCAGCGTTAAAATATCTGCAACATCCAGCAGAGCCTCCTTGATATCACGAAATCTGGAGGTAGCGTTTTATAGAGTTAAGATGATGAGCTATAGAATAATGAGAAGCTAAGTCTGTCAGAATGGCCGCCAGAGCTTTATCAAAAGGTAACATTTTTGCAAGCATCAAATTCTGGCTTCACCATAAAACTTATCAAGAAAGTGGCTAGCGATTCTCCCTTTTTCATGCTGAGCCACATAAAGGCCTGCTTCTTTCTCTTCAAACTTTGTACCAAGCCGAATTCGCCAATGAGGGCTTTTTTATTTCATTAAAGTTTTAAGGGTATCCATATAAGTACCATCACCACTTGGGCAGAGCGGCTGAGGTGGGTGAGTATATGATTTCTTTTTGGTGATTGGTTGTCCCTTCCATAACAGCTTATAAACAAAGCGGAACGAGGCTATGCTACACTCACTTGGGGTAAAATCTGTCCCTGAAAATTGTTTAAAGATAAATGGATTAGCCTCATGAGAGGCTTGGAAAACGCGCTGATCAAGTATTTTGAGTCAATACAGTGAGCTGGATAGCTGCTGTGTTAAAGCATATAGACAGGGATCAGAGGCTGTGAGGAAATTGTGAGAGTTATTACCCCTACACCCCCCATTTTGAGTGTTTTTGTGGTGTACTACCCCTGTAGTGAGCACCACTTGTTGGATTAAGGGCAGGGTGTATGCTCACTGGTGCCTAATTAGCCCTTAATTAAACAATATGTCAGGAAAAGTGTTTTTTTCAACTGCCAAAATAACATAGAGGTGATTTTTGCTCACTAGTTAAAATTATAATATCTTTTTATTCAACCGAGGTAAGCTGATGAGTGGACAGACAGTACCAATATATGTAATGGGATAGGGGGAGGTGAAGTGTAACTAAATTAGGCACTCCAGAATAGACGAGCTACCCCTGTTGCCAGCTGGTACCACCAGGTATAGAGGGGTTGAGTGCACTACTCTGAAGGGGTTTCCCCTATTATGGAGCAGGTGTGGAGTAAAGGGTCCATATGAAGAAACAAGACTAAGAACCATATCTCAACAAGTTGTTATTGCTTCCAGTCTCATGTATCCGTATAACCATGATTTAAAGTGTTCCAGTAAGTGAAGGTAAAATCTGATGATTATCCCACGGATGGTGAATACAGTTCCCTTGAAAGCATCCAGTGCTATGGTGTGGATTGTCCACATTGCAATGGGACTATCAGGGAGCAGAGTGTGGGTGGTATTGGGGATTCAAGTTGGAGTGCGAAAAGGCTTCTGGAGGTTGACAGCTTCTTGTCGTTGTGTGTTTTAACAAACAAGTAACTTCTCGCCATATGGCTCTATATGGGGGCATTCTTAAGGCGGTGGTGCAGTGTGCCATCCCCTCCACACACTGTACAATTTTCATGAAGAGAGTTGTTGTGATCTGTGTTTTGTAGTTCTTCTGATGCAACGCCATGTGTTAGCTCTTACCCTTGGCTGAAGGAAAGAGTGATGTGTTACCTCCATATTATCATCAGTTCTGAGATTGTATGGAATGTCTAAAGCATCAGTTAGTCATTTCTTGCAATGAATTGGGCCACGTCATGTGTTTCCCTCTGGGGGTGGTCCTCTGGGTTCCTTAGTGTGAAGTGGCTCTCAGCCTTCCCTTTCTTGACTCGTGCCTGTGAGTATGACAGACCACCCCATGTGCCAAATGGTGTGGAAGAGGCGTTTATAGTGTGGTGGAGTTCCATGAGGGCCCGCTGCGTTGGGGTGTTTTGCAAGGTATGTGAGCAGGCTGGACGGGTTTAGTGGTTTGGATAGCTTGAGCGCCTGTGCAAAGTTGGCTTCGCCTCTCTGGACCAGTGTTTTTGTGGGAGGTCTGGGGCTAAGACTTACCTTATCCAGGTGCCCAATATATGGTTGGCATGGACCTCTAATTATTTAGGCCAATGCCTCCACTAGAGAGCGGGCCAAAGAGTGTTTCCACTCATACAGGTGGATGAGTCCCAGGCCACAGCAATCCCTGAATAAGTGCGCGGATTGAGGATATATTCTAGTTGAAAAGGATATTGCATGTGCGGGGAACAACAGCATCTGGAGGATGAGTGATTTGACAACTGTTACTTTCCCCATTAATCCTGGGGATCTTCCTTTAAGGAGGCGACGCAGTTGAACATCCGCTGTAGTAAGTTGTTCTCATTTTTCTCATTTGCATATCCCATGTTTCCAGCCTGTCCCAAGGTGGCAAACTAGGTTGGTTGTAGGAGGTGATGCGAAGGGAATGATGATAGGGTTGTTCTTTTATGGGGAGCTCTGAGGTTTGGGTGCTGTAGCCCAGTTGTTAGTGTACATGCCTAGGAGGATTATTTCGGTTTTCCTTTTGTTGAGCGACATGATGCTCACTATGGAATGTTCCACTAGTGTGCGTTCCAATAGGCGGGCATCATTGTTGTTAGCTATACCAGTTACACAGTCGTCCACAAAAAATAGTATCTTGAATGATGGTTGGCCTTGTGCAGTTATGCCCATGAGGCGTGAGTAGCGACGCAAAGGAGTGTATCAAAGCTGACGTTATACAGCAGAGGGCTGAGGGGGTCACCTTGTTTGAGTCCTCTGCGTGGTGTGATCTTGTTAATTAGAAAGCCATGGCTGCATACAGCCATGAATGAGAATTCTGTAAGATTTATCGCCCAGTTTATGAATCTGGGTGGGAGTTTGAGGGCGCTCAGGCATTCCTTCAGGTATGGCTAGCTAACGCTGTCGTATAATTTCTCCTGGTCTAGGAATACCAGGGCTCCAGTTGCTTTGGACTGACATATGTTGGCGATGGATTGTATATTGGTCCAAATTGAACGCCCTGGTATGGACCCAAACTGATTGGGTGACAGGACTTTGGAGGTTATTGCGCCTAATCTGGTTGCTAAAATTTTTGAGTACTTTTGTATCAGTGTTAGAGAGTGCAATTGGGCGCCAGTTGGCCTGGTCCAGTTTGTCGCCCTTTTTGAACAGGGTTATGGCATAGGAGTCCTGGCCACAAGGCAGGAGGCGTGTCTCCAAAAAGCACTAGTTCATTGATGCTAAGTGGAGGGGGCGATTTGTATGAAGTATTTTTTGCAAAATTCGTATAGTATCACATCAGGCCCTGGGAAAATCCTACATGGTGCACCACGGAAATTGTCCCAGAGTTCCTCCTGTGTTATTAGGTTCGGGAGGGTGTAGTCTAGCGCACTTTGTATTCCAGTATTTTGTAAAAAAACCTTTAGTTTTTTAGGGTCAGTTGGTGTGACACAATATAGTTCAGTGTAGTAATGGTGTACTTCCGCCTTGACCTCCGCTGGGTCAGTTGCCACGGTGCTGTCATCTTTGCGGACTTGTGTGCATGTGGGCTGGTTGCTGCAGGAGCGAAATTGGTGGAAGAAGCATGTTGAGAGGGTTTCGCCTTCTTTTATAAACCTACCTTTTCTTGACACTGATTCTGTGCTGGTGTTTATAAAGGAGGGCGTTTAGGTGGGCGGGTATTTCCGCCCATTTGTGCCCCCACTTGGGGCTGTAGCTGGACTTCGGGGTGTTGAACTTGAGGTGGTTCAGTTCATCAAGGGTGCGTCTGATTGTGGCTGTGTTGGCAGTGTACTTACGTGAGGCGAGGTGAAAAATTTAATTTATTAAGTTGGTTTTTAAATTTGCCCAGGTTTCAATGGGATCCAATATAAACTGTGTTGTAAATTCTGGGTTTGTGGACTTGTGTTTAACCAAGTCAGATATTTTGGGCAAGTTTATGTTTTCTGGGTGTAGCTTCCTCCAGGTTGACTCCTGTGTGGGAGTTCAGTTTAGCGAGAGCTGCACTGAAATGAGTCAGTGGCCAGAAAAATTAATCTTTTTTGTTGTGAAGTTTAAAATGTTTAAACAGTGGGTTTTTGGTATGAGGATGTATTCAGTGCGGCTCATTGAGATGAGAATTCCCTAGCGTATATTGGGGCAGGTCATGTGGGGAAGGAGTGGTGACCTTGGGGAAGGGTATTGTGTAGGCCAAGGTATGCCTTCATTGCACAGAACTCAATGTTCCCCAGTGGTTTTCCCCTGGTGTTAGGCCATCAGTCCATGTTTGGGGTTATCCCAGCAGTTGAAGTCGCCCAATAGGATGGTATCTGGTGGGAGGGTGAGTGTTTGGATGGTTTTAAGGAATTGTTTCCTCTTGCTGTGGTTCATGGTGTGTATGTGCATGCTATTGAAATCATGTCCTCTTGGGTAACAATCGTTGTAACCAGGATGTGACCATGCAAATACAAGGAGGATTTCGTGATTATTAGTTTTTCGTTATTTTAATTGACCACCCCACAGTCTGATGTCTATACCAATAGGGATGTTGAGACCCTGGCTGACCATGATCCCTATTCCTCTTGTTCACAATGGGTTTTTTGGATGGACAAGATATCTACAGGGGATTTCGCAGGAATTTCAGTTTTTAGGATTTGCAGCAGATTTTTCCACTCATAACTCATGGTGGTCTGGTATGGTGCGCTGATTTGTTTCTGTGGTTTTGGGGTGCGAATTGAAGAATTGGATCCCGCTTTTTTGACCCATAGTGTTGAATTTTTCTGCTAGGTTCGCTTTATTAGTATCATTTGGTAATTCAGTTGCATTGTTGAGAAAATCTCATTTTGGGTATACTTCTCTGATTGGGTGGCTTATGTAATTTCCTCCATGTCCTCCTCAGCTTGGTCATTCTGTTTTAATTAACTGGCTCAGATGAGTTCCTTTATGTCCTCCTGAATTTTGCCAGGATTGATGGAGGAGGCTGCAAGTGATGCAACCTCGGCCACAAACCACTTGAGTACCTTCTAGAGCATTTTGCATGCTTTGGTAGTTACTGGGCCTATGAGGAGGTAGTGTCCATCCTCTCCCCATTGGAAGGCGTAGCTGGTGTCAGTCATTTTGCTGAATTCTGCAACAGCTTCATCTATGGTGTCATTACAGAATTTTGGGTCCTTGATGCCCTCCTTCAGTGGGTATGCATGTTCCTTGTGCCCCAATGCGTTGCAGTAGTTGCATATAGGTGGTGTACATTATGGTGTGACGCAGAATGGTTTTAACACCCTCCCACCAGGGAGGTGAAATACCGCTGTGCATGGGATTGTTATAAGGTCCACGGACACTTTAGGGAAGTGGGTGGATCATGGCTTTTGCCTTTCCAGTGCACAGGTTTGGCATCAGGTGAAAATTAGTAATTTAAGTTGTTTAATTTGTCCATAGATGATAAGTCCAGCTTGGAGCTACTCCTAAACTTCTTGTGAGGAAGGGTGGTAGGGAGAAAGACAAAAGAGATGAACAAAATGTTTGCTTTGTTCCATCTGGTGTGCACGGTGCACACAATTTGCTTGCCCTCAGGGAGGGCAGCTTTGACACAGACTTTTGTGGCAGCGTCTGCATCTTCTTTGGTCTTAAAGCCCAAATCAACCCAGCCGCGTTGGATCATGTGGGTGGTAAAATGCACCACGTAGGGGAAGATGGAGGCCTGTGCCTTGCACACTTTCTCCCACAGAGTTGGAAACTCAACCCCTAGGTAGAGTCAGAGCCCATGCTCTACCTTCAATAGGGGTTGGTTATATTGGATTTCCATGTATTGACTATGTCTTGTGGTGAACTCCAAAAACCTGGGAGGTCCCTCAGTTTGTGGTTTTTGGCACATATGTTTCCTGTCCCCCCCAAGGGCGTTCCTTGCCCTTCAGCGCACCCTTTTGTCCATTGCCTGATACAGCTTTCGCCCAGTTTAATTTGGATTTGTTGAAGTCGCACATCTCTCCTGTGTGATTATCAAAGATTGGTGTTCAAATAAAATCATAGTAACTAATGTTACCATTACGGGAAAGAAAAAGACATAAAATAATAATACCTATAATTTATATCAAAAAGTTAGTTTTGATGAGTTTTTATTGAATGTGGCAAGGGGGTTAAGAAGCAGACCCTATTACCATCTCATTGCTTAATATTTAAAATAACTCAGGCTTAAAGCTAGATAAGCACAAAAATCTATTATTTACTTTGAGCCTATTTAGGAAATATGGGTGTTTGACCTATTGGATTGGTCAAGACTCGCCTCACTTTAATGGAATGGCTGATGGAGGATCATGAGTAGGTAGGGCAAATCCGTGAGGCAAAGATTTCATATATTTGAGCCAATCACTGTGGGGGGAAATCGTTGAACCTTGTGGAACCCCTCCCAGCCTATAAAAGGAGGTGGTCTTAGCTTATGTGTTTGAAGTAAACTAGAAGTGGCCAGGGAGGAACATCAGATGGATTACCCTGATTTCACCGCATGGTTAGTGCAATCTGACTACCTAAATTCGTGCTATTGGACTGAGGAGCAATAAAAATTTATTACCCCGATTTGAGAGGTCAACTAAAAAATTGGCCAGGGTCTTTTGGCCAATATTATCATTATTTTCATATGAATTTTCTTCTCACAATATCGGACTTGTAAGTGTATGACACCTACGCTTGCTAATGGTAAAGTTCTGGGTAACTTTGTTATATCCTTAATAAATCATTAATTCCGTCCAAAAATCTTTTAAATTTTATAAATTTACAAAGATTATGGCCTTCTTAAAAGAACCATCTTGATAATGGAATCCCACGCTTATTAGTCTTAATTATAGTTGAGCTTTCTCTCTGGAAATTACAGCTTTAGCCTCCCTCATCAAAGAAAATTTTGGGAATCATACTAAGAGTTGCATAAACCATCTGACTAAGGAAATGTGCACTCAGAATATCAGACCAAGTTGAATGATCAAACATTTAATTTATTCTGCAATAACAAATAAGAAATTGAAGTGCAAATCCAGCAGACGCACATATGGCGAAATTGATGAGATTAAAAACTGATGAGACAATTGTTGCTCCATGCTAATAAGTTCATGTCCAGCCAAATTGTGGATTCAGCCCTAGTGTAAACCCAGGATGGACGGAACAGCCTCCCCACCCAATTCAACTAGTCGCCCCTTGGTGCATGAAGCGTGATCAAGACAATTGTCAGCACTAAGTCTAGCAGTTAGATGGGGATGATGTTCATTGATCAGTATTCCTACACCTATCTCCCTTCAGATCTTATTCTCAAAGTATCAGAATGGCGATGACGTGTGGACTGTGGATATAATTGTGGGTCTTGGTGTACCCCTATGAAAGCATATTTTTCCTTGTCAAATAGTTGTCTGACATAATATCCCATTCAATTAATACTGCTGTTATGTCTTTTGCTCATATTTGTTGAATATGGGCTTTTCTACAGATAATTAAAGTTTAAATGGTCTCATGAGCACTCTCCTGAATGTTAATCATGGGCTTTTTATGGAGCCCTCAAACAAGTACTGCTCATTCAGGCGGCACAGCTGATCCCCCCTCAAATGTTCAAGCCTGCAATATAACAGTGATGGGACTCACTTCCTGCCCTTTGGCGAAGTGAATCTCCAGGTTCTGTGAGTTCTGTCAGAACTCAAATTGTGAGCTACCTTAAGCGAAATCGTTGAGGCCTCAGAAGATCAGCAATCAAAGGTAATACTGGACGCTTTGGAAAGCGAAGCAAAAGTATGAGACAGCGCCCTGCTGTAACAGAACTCTTCCCTAGGATTGGCACCTCCCTCATTTTTCGTGATTGATTATCTATAAAGTAGCCATTATGGAGTCAAGCCACGCCTCCTATTTCAAATATTCTAACAGAGAGGTTTAGCCAAAAGTTTAGATGACCACATTAAGTTTTCAAACAAATACCAGTTTCTCTCCAACTCTTAGAGGACATTTCTATTGCTGCGTTATAGGCTTCCCTTAATCAGGGAGTGGGTTCCCACATGACATGGTTCAAAGGACCTTAAACTTTTGAGTCAGCATTCAAGTTAGCTCAGTAAATTAAGGCCTGTCTCAGAATAAGAGTTCTAATAAATCAACCACTCATAAGCCATACCATCACTATACTAAACCAACTACATCCACCCCCAAGGATGGTATTAAATCCCAAGGATATCTCTCTTGTTTGTTTAAATTGCACACTTAATCAGGCTGAAGTTTGGCTGAATCATCCTCAATTTTGTCAGTGAATTATGGTACCTTGACCAATTAGAAACTCACTAGGAATCCTCAAAAAGCTCTGAGTTTTTGGATGATTTTGGACTTGATTTTCCCTATATAATCGAGAAATTCAACTGAGGCAGGCAAAGTTGCAAGCTGTGGATCCTGAGGTCCCAGTTTGCCAACACTCTGCTAAAGCAACTTAAAGCACATTTCAGAAAAATAATGAATAGAAGAAATATTTATTTAAGACTAGTTTATTTGATAATTATAAATTAGTCCTATTTTGGTAATGTCTGTCCCCTAGTCAGCTTGCCTCAAATAAATAATTTATTCCAGTCACTGGTATTTACACCTCTAGAGCATCTCCTGACCACATTTGAGCACGAAATTTTTATCAGATGTTTTACTACCTCAGTTTGGCCCTTGAACTAACATGACTGAGACCTATTGCTAGGTTTATTGGTGGCAAAATACTCTCATATTTGGGGGGATTTCAGGGCAAAAACTGCAACAATGAGTGTTCAAAATGGTCCTAGGATCATCTAAAAATGGTTCTGTCATGCTGTTGACAAAATATGAGTTCTGGGATATTTGTGGTTAATTTAAGAAAATGACATACCCTTAATCATTCCATTGGCAGGCCTCTCTGGATAAGACTAGGTACCCCATTTAAGTGGTCCAAGTTCAAGTGCTATTGTGATGATTATGCATACTGACATACTAAATTCTCTTTGAGGCGGGTAACTGATTACGTTTTTCATTCATCTGATTGTCCATGTGACTTTTAAACGTTAACTTTGGGTCAGTCCCAAACGATTTTGTATACTAATTTCTTAATATTGGTCCCAAATAATCTGGACTAGTTGCTGAGGTTTGGGAAGAAATAATTGGCCCAATTGTACAAATGTATTTGGCCCAAGCTACTAATAGAATAATTAGAATGAATTGTCATTGAGTTGATCAGCTTGGCCGAGTAGTTGCAGAGAAGATTGGCCTAAATGTGTGGGAGTATTTAACCCAAGCTTCTTATAATATAATTAAATCCACATTAACTTTCTTTTACCCGCTTTAAGTCACTTTTGAGCGGTTTTAAATTTAAAGTTTTATTTATCCACAGCCGTCTGCCCAAACCTATTCTTTGATGTCCTTGGCTCCGCCGCCTGCCACCCCAGTGTGGGGCAGCAGTGCACCCCCACCTAGCGTTTTCCACCCCGTGAGCAAGCGCGTTCGGATGGGCTCAAACAGCCCGCCCACTGCTTCCAACCGTTTTGTCCCCCATGGGACTTAGCGCTCCCCTGGCGCGCGTCCACCCTTCTCGCCCCATCCTCTCGCCCTCCCTCGCTCTGCCATTCGCTATCGCCTCAGAGTGGACTATGGACGTTTGTTCCCATATGCTGATAAGGCAATTATTGAGCTAGCCACTATGGCCTTTACGCCAGCTGGCTTTATAGACTTCCGCCCTTTTAAGGGCTACTTTGACGTTGGGTTCCAATCTGAGGAGGATGCTGAAGCGGCAGCACAAACTCCTCTAATTTATAAAAAAACCCTTCCCACAACCCATACTCACCTCCCTTCAGACACCATGCTGGTGGTATCCTTTGCAAATCTCCCATCCCACCTTCCACCCCAGGTTTTGTATGACCAGTTGGTTGCAGGGCTCATGGCTTATGGCACTCAGCCCAACCTCATCTTTGCCATTCCATCTGGTGCAGAGCGCCTTGCTGCTCCTTGGGCAACAGCCACCATCAATCCACACTACCCTACCATAGCCCAACATATCCCACCCCGCGCTAGTGTGGCTGCAGCGCCTGATCATTTCTTTTGGTCTTGGGTCAATAATGGTAGGCAGGTTTGTTCCCTCTGCTTTGGCCTCGACCATGCAAAAAGAGTGTGCCCTCAGGCCAAGTCCGCTGCTGTGGCTTCTGAGCCTCCTTCTGGAGGTTCAGTATGGGGCGCTTTGCTGCCCCCTCCCACCCTCAATCTCGTTCAGTGGGCCCACATGGAAAATCAGCCCCCACCCAAAACCTCCAGCCTCACTCTCCCACCTAAATCTACCCCAGCCAATCAGAGCAGTGCTTGGACTACCATTGGCACCCAAGCAGCTGCCCATTCGCCCAATCCCACCCACCCAAATTCGAACGCCACTATTCCAGTGAACCAAATTCCATGGGATCTATTGGCTGAAACTGACGAATCAGGTAATGTCCTCATTAGTAAGCATACAGATCAACCTCTCTTCCAAGGCGATTTTGGTCGGGCAGAATTTTTCCTTCCTGACTTTGATGAAACCCCTACTCCTCGCCATTTCGCTCCTCTGCCCAATACAGCCCCCTTACAAAGTGATCACCAGCTCGCCTTAGCTGCAGTGGCCTCTCCTCATTGCCCAAAACTACGCACCGCGGTGGCCCAGTCAGTGGCTCGGCTCCAGCATGGCCTTCCCACTCTCTTCTTCCCCCCAGACTTCCCTGAATCTCCCTGCAGTGACATCTCAAAACTTTTTAATGATGCTGAAGTTGCTGTTATGAATGTCACAATGATTGCTTCATTCAACACCTCAGCCAAAATCACCTGCCACAGTACCTCCCTTTTCACCCAACTTCCTGAAGCCCACAAAGAAGCTGAAGTTCTCCTCACAGCTTTTTTTGAAACACTTTCTCATTATTATCTTGATGCAGAAGAGGAACCTCCTACTATGCTGACCTTAACCCCCACTATGCAGATGCCCCAACACCCTGGCTCTCTGCTCTGATCTGGTACTGTAACCAACATCCCTTGATCGAGGTGGGTCTTTCTGAAAACCAACCCCCTGACCCCTCCTCACCCTCTGCCATGGCGGGTTAGCAGTTTCTTCTTCCCACCTGGTTAGTAGTTTTAATTTGTCATTTTGAGTGTTGTTTTTGGTACTGTCTGTCCCCTGGTCAGCGTACCTTGAATAAATTGAATAAATCGAATTAAACCAGTTGCAATAATCAGTTCGAGCCGTGTTATTGCAATAGGTTTTAATCATAACATTAGCTTAAGCATTAGGAGGGAAAACCAGCCCTATCTGTAGGTTGTCAAAGGGTTTATTTTTGAGACAAACCACAGAATGCGACATATCCCCCCACTGGACATAAACATAAGCCCAATGAATCCCAATTAGCCTTCACTTATCATTGTCATTGTTTTTTCAGCACGACCAGCTGATAAATCTGGGTTTGAATCCACTTATTGTAAATTTTGACCCAAACTGCCAATGATTCAGGCGTTGGATCCTCTCCCCACCCCAAGTGCAAACTAAAGTAGTAATTAGGTGACACATGTTATTATTTTTAGTTTCTATACTTATTATTATTATTTATTATTTTTTACCATGTTTTATTTTATATGCGATGCTAATATTAAATATGGTTTTTTTTTATTTTTTTCTCTCTTTTTATCTTTTGCTTATTTTTGATTAGCCATCTTAATGAGTATTTTTGGAATGGACTCAGGCTGGTTAGGGTTGTCAAATTTGTGGAAACAGCTTCTTCTTGAACATCTTGGTGTATCACTTTTCATAATTGGCCCTCTTTTCCATTGGATAGTATCTGGAGTTGTGATTGTTGTATCTGCATGAGCCCCCCATCATGATAAAATCCAGGGAGTAGGAAGTACATGCTCTAGAGCCTTGGCAGCTGGTAATAAAATAGTCTGAGATTTCTTTGTCGCTAGTTTCCATTTTATTGTCACTTTCTTGTCTGGCCAAATCTGCCAAAAAATTTATGTTGGTCTCTTTCAGAAAGTGTTACAAACTTTGAGTAAACAAATTGTCAATCCCAAGAATCACTTGCCTGTTTAATTAAATCCTGAATGCTTAACTGGGCTGAAGTACAGCCAAATGATTCTCAATTTTGCCTGTGGATAATGATATTTTGACCATTCAGAAACTTGCTAGGCATCTTTAAATAGCTCCAACTTTTTTCTGGATGATTTTGGGATTGATTTCCCTCTGTAATCAGAAACCTCAACTGAGGCAGGAAAAATTGCAAGCTGTGGATCCTGAGGTCCCAGCTTGCTGACACTCTCAAAAGTGACTTAGGATACAATTCAGAAAGAATATTAAATAAAAGAAATCTTTATTTAAGACTGGTTTATTTGATAATTATTCATTAGGCCATGCGCCAGTATTTAAGCCTCTAGGGCATCTCCTGGCCACATTTGAGCACAAAATTTCAACAGATATTTTACCACCTCATTTTGGCCCTTGAACTTATAATACTGAGACCTATTGTTAGGTTTATTGGTGGCAAAATACTCTCAGATTGGGAGGATTTTAGGGACAAAAATTGCAACAATGAGCGTGCAAAATGGTCCTAGGATTATCTCAAAATGAGTTTTGCCATACTGCTGACAAAATATGAATTTTGGGAGATTTTGTGGTCAATTTAAATAAATAACCTTCCCTTAATTAGGCCATCGGCAGGCCTCTCTTGATAGCACTAGGTTCACCCATTTGGGTGGTCATGTGCAAGTGCTATCATGCCAGTTACACATATTAACTTATGAATATTATTTTAGGGGTGGGCTAATTAGGGTAAGCTGTGCCCTCTGCGTGGTGCAACTGGGGAAAGCCTGTGGAAACATGGGTGAGTAGCTAACACCAGAACCCAGAGAGGCATGTTGGTCAGGTCATGTAGTGGCTTGTAAGAAGTTCAGGATGGCAGTGATGACTGTGTTGACCTGTTCTAGTGGTTGTCTACCACTCCCTGAGGGGAGAACATGGGCAGGAAGGGGGGTATATGTCAGGCATGGTGCCTGTCAAACAGCCTTCCACCGAGCTGGGGTTGCGCAGGTGCGGACTACAGGACAAGGGAGGGTCAATCCTGGTTGGCTGCACTTTGGTGCACCTGCCTACAATATTCGCTGCGGTTTGCTAAGTTGTCCTGAAGCTCAGCTATCTGCCAGTTTGGTCAGCACGAGCTGGCTGGTAGCAAAATGGATCATGCAAGAAAATTAAGGCTGATCTGAAAGGACACCCAGGTTTCTTGGACAAAAGGCCAGAGAGCATCATCTCCGTTAAAAGAATGCAGGTGATTAAGGGAAGGCTTCAGATTCTCCCACATCAGGGGCCTTAAAGCTGGAGGTCATTGGGTCTTGTCCCCTGCAAGGGGGATAAGAGGCATATAGCCTGTAATGGCTGGAACAGATGAGCTTCCCAGTACTTAAACAGGGCGGGAATATGTCAGTTTAGTGTGTAGCATGAGCTAGTTTCAATTGCGGTTGGGCCCACATTTTAAGTAATGCTTAGATTTGCGCAGCCCTAATGTGTGGTGGGGGCAGTACTTCAGGCCTTCATCCCGCAATAGTTGCCCATACTAGAGCTCCTTGGGGCTTTTTAAAACTCAAAGATTATTTTAGGACCAGCTTAAAATAAGTTTTTGTCATACTGCTGAGAAAACGACTCTCTAATTAGGATGTCAACAGGCCTTCTCAATAGCACTAGGTACTCCCATTTGGCAGTCCATGTGCAAGTGATATTGTGCCAATTATGTGTAATGACATACAAAAAATTCGCCCTGGGGCGGGAAATTGATTATGTTTTTCGTTCATCTGATAGTCCATCAGACTTTTAAACGTTAACTTTGGGTCAGTCCCAAACAAATTTTGTATACTTATTTCTTAATATTGGTCCCAATTAATCTGGACTAGTTGCTGAGGTTTGGGGTAGCGATAACTGGCCAAACTGTGCAAATGTATTTGGCAAGCTACTGATAGAATAATTATAATGTGTTGTCATTGAGTTGATCGGCTTGGCAGAATAGTTGCAGTGATGATTGGCCTAAATGTGCGAGTGTATTTGGCCTGAGCTTCTTATGATATAATTGAATCCACGTTTCAATAATCAGTCTGAGCCATGTTATTGCAATAAGTTTTAATTATAATATATGCTTAAGAATTAGGAGGGAAAATTGGCCCCATCTGTAGGTTGTTGAAGGGTTTTTTCAAGTCAACCACAGAATCTGACAGATGATTTCTTGTATTGTTCAACAATGAGCAGAAACCAAACAACGAAACATATAATGGACAAGACCAAGAACTGACGGTGTAGCTAATTCCATTTTGGCAGAAGTGAAACACCATTATATACCCACACATGCGCTGGAAGTACTTATTCTTGCTTCTTATGTCTCCCCTATACCTCAAAATATCTAGGTTATGAAGCTGTCTCCCCCACGTCCCACAACCTTAGTACATTTCCCTGAGACCACATACCACAGCTGGCCCATTCCCCAATCAATCAAAACTCTTAATCAACAACTGGATGGCCTTGGATATCAGAAGTTTACTTTAACCCGCACAGACCCATATTTATAGACCTTGTTTTCTAGATGTCAAACAGACCTCCAGGCACCCTTTTTATTCTTGTGAACCTAAATCCTAGCATTGTCCCCCTACCAACTCAAGACAATGGAACAATTTGACGAGGATTGTCACCATAATCCAATAATTATAGATCACAGCCACGTGCACCCATTTATGAATTTTTCATATACCATGTTGACCCAATATTTTACGCCTGTGCGGTAGCAATGCCCTCCCAATTTCTCAACAAATCTCAGTATTACTCCAAGTTTTCCATGAAAGTGAATACCGCCACTGGATTATGTGCCATTAACAGCCTCTAATAAATTTGATCGTGATTATTTCTTGTTTGCCAAGGACTTTACAGTCAATTTAAAACGCGCTGTTATTTAAGTCTTTATTTACATGGCACCTCAAAGAATTTAATCAATATCAAGATGGCCTAAGCTTTAGATCTAGTGGTTACCAAATGAGCTTCCATCAGGGGCCTCTAGAGTATAAATGGTCACCTTGCTTTAATACAAGCCTTTGCACTTTCTAAGCCTACAGTCATTGGTTTCACGTCAATTTCTTAGCAATTCTAGACCTACTCTACCCCATTATACTGGGTTTAAAATGGTGGTGCTGACAGTCAGTTACCATCAACAACAAACAGTGTATTCTCACCTTCATGAGATTCTATCATTCCAGAAAAATTACCTCTACTCCCTGACTGAAAAAAAAATCCTTTGGTAGCCATCATGAAATACTCCACTTTGGATGCTGTATCTGATCAGCCTATGATGCCCTTAATACTCAAACCCTACAAAGAAATTTTTGATGTAGAGAAGGAGAATTATCTTGACACCCCACTCTGAGTTTAATATTGCCTTCTTATTGACAGTTGATTATATCAAAATAAATTTTCTCACTTTAGGCGTGCACTGCTACCAAGGATCAAGCCCTAAAATTTGAATTGAGGAGATGTTGGATAAGGGATGCTTGATTAAATAACCTTTCTGGTATCATGTCCTGTAGTATTCGCTCAAAATCCTGATGGCACCCTGAAGCTTTGTGTGAACTATTGCCGCCTAAAAGATATTACAGCTCTGATATGTACTACTCCCTGGAGGCCACAATCTCTCAATCGATCACCAAATCAAAAGAGTTATTAAATTACCTAGTAAACACATTTCATCAGGTCTGGGTGAAGGAGAGCCAAGAATAGCCGACAGCTATCTGGATACACCATGGCATTTATTAGTTTATTGTCATACATTTGGGCTTAAAAGTGCTCCCACTGTTTTCCAGAGGGTTATTGACCACACTCTAGGTGATCTCCACTTTATATGCAAAGTTGCTTATATTGACAACATCCTGGTTCACTCACCCATGCTGGACCAATAATAAAAGAACTTGGTAATGGTATTTTGCCACCTTAAATATAGTGGGTCTGCACACAAAACCATCATAATGCGAATTTAGATAGAGAAAGTAAAGTTACTTGAAACCTGTTATTTAAGGATGGGCATTCCATAGCCCCCTCAAAATTATAATCTATAAGGACGTAGGCAAAACACACCACCCATAAACAGCTTTCCAGTTTCCTGGGATTATTTACTTCTTTAAAAAATTCTCCACAGCAATTTCAAAACTGGACAGCCCCCTACATCACTAACGGGAAAAATGCACCGTTCATCTGGTCAGAGGTATTTCAGTGGACGTTTGAGGCTGTAAAAGTGGTTTTACCTCAGCGCTGGTCTTGTAGTATGCCAACAAAGACAAAAAATTCATTGTAACATGTAATATCTCTGGCATTGACATGGGGGCAGTACTGCTACAGGATCACAATGGCTGCAAACACCCAAAATCATACTAATTCAGAAGATTCGCTGGCGCCAAATGCTCATGGGAGATATATGGTAAAGAATTGGCTGCCATCATGTGAGCAATGATGCATTAGAAATATCTTCTTTAGGGAGTGAAGTACATGGTGACTGTGTGCACAGACCACAAGTCACTGATATACTACCACAAACTGCAGAAGTTAGTACAACGGCAAACCAGAATGCAATGTGACCTCCTTTGTTTTAATATTAAATACGCTATAGCAAAATCTCCAAAAAAATCTCAGATATACTGAGCAGGAGCCTGCCTTCTGGATCCAATCCTGTGGAGGGAGTCAAGTTAGTTATGATGATATTATCAGAACAATTCTTTCCAGAGCCACAATAAGAATTAGAAAGCATTGCAGCAATCGCAGCCCTCAACAGCAGTACTTCACCTTGAAAACCCACAGTAAACCCACCATCAACCACATAGGCCTCTCTTGACAGTGTACACCCAAAACAAGCCCAAATGACAACGCCAAAGGATCTCTCCTAGACAACTTATGGGAAAACCCAATCAGAGCCCCAAAGGACACGACCTAGGGGATAAATACAGGAGGGAAATACCACTTGGTTGGTATTTACAAAATGATAGGTTAGTTTACTTCCATGATTGCATATGGGCTTTCAAAATTTACGCTCATGAGACATAAAGAAAAAAATAATCCTCCTTTAGTGGGACACCCCAAAGTCAAAAAACCATCAAACTGATAAAAAGAGAATATGACTGGGATGAACTGATTAAGGATGTGCCGCCTGATTAGAATGCTACCTGGCCTGCACGAAATCCAATTCTGGCAGAACAAACTGAAACGGTTTAGTATAGCCATTGCAACAGGCAGTGGGACTGTGGACATTACAATCTGTAGCCTTTTCTCATTGTCTGGCCACCTCCAAGGGTCTGATGTGATCATGGTGGTAGTGACCAGATTTACAAAATAGTCCCTATTTATCTCATGTTTGATGACAACTATGTTAAGGACATGGCTCATTTATCTGTAACCAATGTCTTCACCATGTTCAGAGTACTGCAAGAAGTGTTAAGCAATAGAGGGCTGCATTTTACCTCAAAATTTGGGATGCCCTGTGCAAAACACTACACATCAAACCATGTCAATCGTTGGCATTTCACCCCATTTTGACGGACAAATGGAGCAAGCCATCAAACACTTGAGCAATACCTCTAGTCTTGCTCCACCACTGCTCAGGATACCCTGGGCAGGTGACCTGGTCCTGAAACAGTTTTTGTATAACAACTTATTACATGCCTCTACAGGGATGTCACCATTTTTCACTAACTTCGGGTAAAACTTTCAGGGAGACAGCAGATAAAGTTTATAATGGCCTACCAGTTGGGATGCAGAAGCACCCAAAAGGTGAGCCAGAATTCAGGGGAATTGCCACGCAAATGTCGTTTAAATTGTGTTGGGATAATAGTAATGAAAAAGCTCATATAGGTAACAGTGATACAAGACAACTTGGCAAGAAACCAGGTTATTACAGCTCTAAGGCCAATGGGCCAGGGCGTGTAGAGTTGTGAGCTTGTGGAAGATTCCCAAACGCTTTTGACAAGATTGATCCAAATAACTATGGCGAGGATCAAAGCTGATAACGAGGCTGAGATTACCCAGTCAATATGAGGCCCACGGGGCCACATTGCTAATGTCATTGGGATTTGGAAAAGGAAACTTCAAACTTTAATATATAAATTCAAGCACAGGAAGATTTTTGATTCAATAAAAAATAGAGAATTAGCCGTCATTTTTTTCATTGTGTTACAACTGATAAGTAGACAATTAATTTGGGGAAAAGCTTGGGGAAAAGCAGGATTGAGGACCTTTAAAATTCAACCTAATCCAGCAAAATTTGAGTGAGGGAGGGAGGGGGGAAAGGAGAAGTTAAAAATAACTGACTTCAAAAGTATTGGCAGCAGGCTGAGTTGCTGTCAGTTCATCCACGAATGGCCAAATTTAATTTTCTTTGGTTTTGACAACTGGAGCAATGGCGCCTCGATCAACAGGAAGCAGAAACTGCCTAAGGCCACCCTACATTGGGGTGGTCCCAAGAGGTTGGGAATGGGTTTGAATCGCCCAACTCGACCACGCCCAGCTTCTCCAGAGTCTGTTTGTCCAAGAAGGAAATATCAAACAAAGATTCTAATGTGTCAGGTTGGGTTTTAAACTGTGAGCTGTATTTTCCAATGACCCAATGCCAAAAAGTTTTGCTGCCAATTGGACATTTTTTTTTTTTTATATAAGCTCCATACTTTATTTAAAAATTAAATTAAAAAAGAAAGTAAGAGGGAAGGGCATAATACTGATAATTTAGCCAAAATAAAGGACTGGGATGTTGGGCTGCTAGCTTTCTAGCATCATGACTATTGCTGGTCAGCACTTGCCATTGCTTTTACAGTTCTAGCGTTAACGGGCTTAAAAGCAATTTGATCTTTAGTCAATTTGTTGCTTCATCACATATGATAAGTAATCCTGTGGGGAAAGCTAAACTTGTGGCCTTAATCATCTAGGGATTAAGCGTGAGAATTTTGAGATCTGACAGAGCTGATCAGAAATAATCCAAATGGTCTTCAGTGCCAAACTTTTGTGATAAAGTGCTCATTGTCAAACCTTTTGGCAATGAGAGCTGAGTGTATTGCCCATACTCAATAATGGTAAAGAAAGGCTCATAGTTGGATTGAGGCTGTTTTCAAGGTTTTCACAAGTAATAAGTCCTGCAATAGATGCATCACTAGTGGTGACTCTATGCCTGAGAGGATGTACTTCATCCTGTACTAGTACTTTTGTAACATGGCACATTTGTACCATTGGTGGACAATATCTGCTTCCAGTTTGGTGCATATGGGGCAGTTTTTATGCGGGTAGTCCAGTCCACTATGCTTACCAGATTTAAGCGCATGGTGTAATACCCACCAAGTGACCAACTGTTATTTTTCCGTTACCAGTTAAGAATTGAGGCCCAATATTAACTCATTCATCAGTAGGTGTTATAGCCCTCAGCCTCCCAGTCATTGAGAATTTGTGGTTAAGCAGATGGGCTGCATCTAGGTTTCAGAAGCAGATTCCCATATCAATCATGGTCAATTTGAAGCAAATCTTAATTGTTTGGAGGCATACTAAATCAAAATTTGATTGCGCTCCTCCCAGTTTGTTGCAGAAATCATTGCGGAATTATGGGCTTTGAAATCCCTGCGGATTTGGTCAGAATCCTGATCCAATGTTTTGAATGACCAGCACCCAGGCGCACTGCCTGATTGCACAATTGCCAGTAGTATGGACTGCCTTTCTTGGAAGGCATTCATAGATTGTCTTCCATCTATTTGTGCAATGGGCATGTGAGACTGGCTCCTAAAAGCCCTGAACTCTGGCCCAGTTCACATTCCATGTGAGGGTCAGGTATTGCGTGTGCATCTGCATTAGCCTGAGGAACAACTTTGCCCAAGGCCGCCAAGCATGTGATATAAAGTCCAGAAGGCCCATGCCTCCTTCGCTCTTCAGTTTAAACAGGGTCTCTAGGGCTATTGGCGCCGCTTTTGCCTTGAACCATAAGAAGGTGCTGAGCATTGTCTCGATCTTTTTCTCTAGGCTAATACTTATTGGCACCACGTGGGCGACATACCATAACTTAGAGAACATGAATACATTAAATGCCAAGCTTCCTCCTTGAGGCATAGTCTCACATTTTCCAGCAGACCAATCAGGCCAACAGACTTGATAGTACCTTTTGTTCGGTTTTAAGTACCATTGGCCCTTTTAATGTTAAAGAGAATACCAAAATATTAAATTTTCTGTGTGTTCTGGATCAGTGTTGTGTCAGATGGTGGGCTGAATCTTGTAACACTGATCCTCATTACTGAGGTTTTTTCCAAGTTGATCTTCACGTTTGATGCTAACTAGTATAGGTCCAGGAGCTCCTCGGTGCCCTGAAGGTCAGTCAGTGAACTGATACTAATATGATGTCATCTGCAAAAGCTATCATTTTAGCGGAAATTTGTTAGGGTGGACTAAGCCCCAGAATTTTATGTCTGCCGCAGCCAATAGAACGTTTGCCGCAAGATTAAAAAGGATTAGCAACATAGGATCACCTTGTCAGAGACCAGGATCAACTGAGACATTGTTGGTTAGGCCGCTGGCAACAATCACCTTGATGGTCATGCCAAAGTACAGTGTTGATATCCATGATTTAATAGATTTGGGAATACTAACTACCTTTATCGCCACATAGAGGAAGGACCACGCTACCAAATTGTAGACCTTCTCAATGTCAAGGAACATGAGATAGCCCTGTTCAAATTTCCGCATGTCATGTAGCACGTTTTGAACAGTACCTGTCAGGCAAACAGCAAGTTAGAATTAGACATTCTGCTAGCCTAGGTGCTGAAGCACTTGAACGGCAAACCAGAATGCCAAAGGTACTGCTGGTATGAAGGTTATGAACTTGAAAGGAGTTCCGCCAATAATTGCTAATAAACCATAATATTTTAAAGACACAAAATTAAATACCATAAAAATATGGCCATAAATCCTGAGGGGTGTTGAGATGCTGGAGTAGAGGGCGGTTTGTTTATCAACATAAAGACAAAACTAGAGTTGAGGAGAGAATTTTTTTTGGGTAATAAAGTAAGAAAACTCTACCAACAATTTTCTCAGTGCCAGGCAACTGATTGAATTGTGTTCAATTTTGGTGAGTCCAAGCAGGGATCAGGTCCCTCAAATTCACTTAACCTGGAGAACTTTTTGGGGAATGGGGGCAGATAATCTTAAATAGAACTGAAATTCAAGGATTCAGTGGCAAGCTAAGTTGCTATCAGTTTGACCTCGAATGCCTGAACTGAAGCTCAACTACGTTTCCATCTGTTAGCATGACAGCATATGGCCCA
The DNA here is from genome assembly GCA_022478985.1 of Massospora cicadina. Classification (NCBI taxonomy): domain Eukaryota; kingdom Fungi; phylum Entomophthoromycota; class Entomophthoromycetes; order Entomophthorales; family Entomophthoraceae; genus Massospora; species Massospora cicadina. The sequence goes on from JAKSZP010008436.1 coordinate 37,981, forward strand.
AAGAGCCACAGGAATTCCCCAAGGCCACCCCATGTAGGGGCAATCCCAATTGGTTGGAAACGGGTTCAGGAAGCCCAGCCTGCCCGTGCCCAATCGCTGGGCCATTCTTTTGGTCAAATGAGTTATATCAGCCACAACTCCTGATTTGGTGGATAAGGGCTTTGAATTATTGGTGATGGTTTCTGAAGATACCATCGGCACATTGGGGATCATTCCTGAAGATTTTGTGAGGGGGTTGGCATCAACAATCATATTGGAGACTGAGTCACAAACTGTCCACAATTCCAGCAGACAATTCAACATTTGTCCCTTTTTTGGCATGCATTTTCCAATTATCCGGCTTTGATCCCGTCATTCTCATATTCTTCAACATCAATTCAGTGATCTTGGCACATATTTCCTTAATTTAGATGACCAGTTTGACTGAGGTGAGCGAGGGTACTGGGAGAGGGATCCAAAGAGGGAGGGCTGTTACCCAGTGCTCATCTATTACGTGGGCATGATCACCCTGGGAGATGAGGGGTACAGCCACACTCTTCAGCTTCTTTCTTTTCAAAATGGAAAGAGCACCCAATCTATGCACAGTGGACGTTCCCCTGGACTTACAGTACCAATACTGTCCCAGATGCTTCAGCCCTGGATAAACCCGTTTTAGGCCTTATGGAGCATATGTGGTGCCGTTGCCATTAGCCAATTTGACAATGTGTGTGAGTAGCTTGTAGTCAGTATTGGATAGTGCGATTGGGCACAAGTTCTGGAGTTGGCATTGAAGTCCCTTCTTGTAAAAGAGTACAATTTAGGTTTCCTGGCCTACCAGGATTTGTTGTCTGGTTTGCAGGCAGTAGTTAAAGAGGGTCTTGAGCTCTATTACAACGCAGTCACAGAATGCATTGTAGACTTCCACGCACATGTTATATGGGCCCAATGATTTCATCTTTGGCTATTATTTTAGCACTTGTTTGACTTCATCAATCAAAATCCTGGCTGACAAGCTAGTGACATCTTCTGGCATACAGGCCCCGAATGCCAACTTGGCCAGGCCAATTAAGGCCTCAGTCAGTATTTTGCTCATCACATATTATTGTAATAGCTTCCCATATAATCGTTTAATTTTGTGTTTGATTGCTTCTGGGTCCATTGTCACTTCTCCTGTCAAGGTCTCTATCTCACATATCCTGGCCTTGGTTTGGATTACCTTGAGGTGCACCAAGCCCTCCTTATTCATCGTCTTCACTAGGCTCTGGTATTGGTAGGTAGTATTGACATGCCGCTCCAAGTCCTGTTTGGCCGTTAGGGCCCAATATCATTTGCAAGTCTCTCAGTACTTGCTCCACCATTTTTTGCTGTCCTGCCAGGAAAGTTTTAGACTCTCCAGTGCAACCTTCAGGTGCTTAACGGAGGCAGCTCACTTGTATGTTTTTTCATTTCTCAAACTTCATACTATTGTGTTTGATTTTTTCTTTAATTAGGACCCATATTTCCAGGGGATCTATCTCTGGGTGACAGTCCAGATATTCAACCAGTCGATCAAGTCCAGTTTTGATTGTCTGCCACCATTCCCCATCCCTCAGAGTGGCTGGTGCCAACTACCTTTCTCTGTTTTTTGGGGATTCGTCCAGATCAATGTCCAAACAGATGATCATATGGTCACTTCAGCATTTATGTCAACCTTGCTGTTGGATGTCAGAAGTCAGAGGTCACATGACATCAGTATGTAGTCCAGGCGTGAACCTGTCTTTGTTGATCCAGTTGAGTCGTATTATTACCTTATAAGGCTGTCTGGGTCATCATCCTCCTCCTCAGTTGTGAGGCACATTCCTTATTTGAATAGTTATTCAGGTTTATCATTGGCCTTACGGTTGGGACTTTTGCTTTTTGGGAATTTATCCCAACTTGCATTCTTAAAACATTTAGGTCACCTGCTATAACCGTCGTCACCTTGGTTTGTACCTCCAATAAAAGATTCCAAAAAAATTGGTTTTCATGGGGCAGTGGCAGGGCATAGACAGCTACCACATGAAGGCTTCTTCCAGTTTTTATTTGTAGCGTTTGCTACTAAGATTCTTCTGGCGTGGGTCACCTCCATGAATACTTGGTCTATTACCTTTTTCAATTGACAATTGCCACATGATCTGTCCAGAGGGCTTGACAACCTATTTGGTGGGACCACAGGTGGTTAGTCACATCACAGTTCAAAAATTAGCACCATCTCTTTTTGGTTGCCTGCTTGTGTTTCCAGAACTAAAATTAAGTCAATGTTATTATAGTTGAATTATGAATCTCCCGCCTTCTTGTTTGTATGCTCACCATCCCATAGCATTTGTAGTAGAAATCTTTATTTTCAGCTGCCTGAAAGAAAAGGTATGAGGCTTGGTATTATTATCCAGGTTGTGCATTGAAGTCATGAATGAAGTTGGGTTGCTGGCAGTTGTTATTGCTAAGGGTGATCCTGGGGTATTATTTGGCCTTTGAGGTTGGTTAGTTGGCACTGGTATAATGTTACTAGGCATTTTGTGCACTCGGAATTTAGACTTCACCCCCATCTCCATATTGAAGGACAATGAGGACAGTTTTATCACCAGCTCTAGAGGCGCCTTTGTCCCTATTTGTGGTGTGTCAGATGTCCTCTCTACTATTAATTGGCCTCTAGCCCCATCATTATAATTGCAGGTGTTATTAGTGCTTTTCTTTGGACTTTGTAAAAAATTACTCTTGGTTGTTATCAGCAAACAACCCAGTAACCTTTTTACTGCACAGGTTTGGTTTCCTTGTGCACTTTGTCACATTGTATAGAATGAATTATTAATTAATAATAGTATAGAGACTATTATCTGTAGTTGAGTATAAATTATATTTTGGCCCAAAGCTCGGCCAGTATTCCAAATTAAATATTCATGATATCATACTCATAGGGATTTGTTCCCTATGCTCTAGTCCACCCAGTCTTCGCTGAGATACCCTGGTGACAATCTTTTCGGCCCAACACACAATTGGCAGCTATCCCTGATTGTTGCTCTTTCTTCTCTAGATCCCTGCTTGGATCTTTAGACTTCTCTCTGATAGTCTTTTAATTATTGCCCTCTGCTATAATATTCTTGAGACATAACAACACATTAGAAGCTGTGATTAGCTATAAATTTAATAATGTAAATATTGTTTTTCCTGTAAACACTGTTTTTTATTATAGTAAAACCTAGGGAATATATATAGTGGGGAATTTGGCTGTCTAACCCTTGGTTGACACCTCTTCAATGAAATGGCAGCCATTGCTGTTGAATCACCTATCCTTGTCTTAGCAGCGATGGTCTTATTCATCCTGGATAGGATTCCATCATTGGACATCCTCAAGACCTCAAACGGAAAGAGTCAGAAAATGTGTCCCTAACGTTTCCTCTCGATTAAGAGAAAAACTGTATTTGGCTAGCGACCTGCTTAGGTAATGGGACTTATTACCCATTATGGCAGGTCACTCACCAACCAATTGAATTGCTAGTTGCAGGCAGCATCACTCGCCTTACAACTTGCAATTCATCCCTGATCAGTTGGTGATTAAACCTGACTGATCCCAATTGGTACACCTGATAGTTAATTACTATCAGATGCCCCTATTTCATCAGCAAATCCTACCAATGAGATCTTGAGTATTCATTCGTATTGATCCCCAATGGAGATGACCAGGCGAATATCACAAAATCCCCCAAACATAGTAACTCCAAAACTCAGGCCAACTGATTTCTGATTCACTTCGCCTTAGGGAATTTCTCCCTAGTGATACCAGGTAATCTAGCAGGCTGGGAATATGGGCAAAAATCCCAACACATCCCCCTCTTGCCTAGATTTCTACCAAGAAAAGGACCAGGTCATGAAAACACTGCTTTGGACACTTGGTCAAATACTACATTGGTTCAAATGGAGTACACTCATCAATACTCAACGCTGCTCAGGACAACCTTCAGCATATGGCGTTCTTCCTCTTCCTCCTCAAAACCACCTTCTCAGAGCGCGGTCCCCAAGATCTATTGTTGTGCAGGGCGGATCGATTTACTTGTGACTATATTAGTCCCAGGATCCAGTTCCCCCCCATCAGGGTATATGACCCACTTTCATATTCAGGATTTTTGGTCCAGCGTAGTTGATTTCCTTCTCATCCTAGACAAGATACTCTTGCCATCGATGTTTATTTCACAGCTTAATTAAAAATACTTATTTCTTATTTGCCCTTGTTATTTCTCTCATAACCTCTTGGCTTAAGTCATTCCTAATTCTTCCCTTGGAGAGCTTATCTCATCTTTTTGAGATTAAATTCTCCAAGATTGGAGCTTAATGGATTGTAGAGTGTATAATGTCAACTTCCATATAAGTCTTACATCCCCCTTTCATCCAACTCATATGTCAAATACTAAGTTGCGATACGGCAGCTTCTGAACAGTTTGTCTGATCAAGACCTCCATCTCTTCCAGCAGATGAGTTGTGATGCTCAGCGGAACCTCATCTTTAGTCTTTCCAGGACTCATACGCCTAGTCTGATGCCAGCAGCTAGTCCTTCTGTCAAATTACCAGAAACGGTAACTAATCCCACTGAAACCAGGCTGCCTATCATTTTGATCAACTATTGCTGATTCTTCCTCTGCCATCGATTCCAGAGTTGGATTTCAAAACTCTCCTGGATTCTGGCTCCTTTTATGGATGCTCCAAACATCGTCATAGATACTCCTGATATTATGCCAGTTGCTCTTGATCACTAGTTTCTTGCCAGGCTGGACCTGCTTCCAGAGTTCCTCTTCTGACTCGGTCAATATTACAAACCTGCTGTTCTGGTCTCCAAGCTCACCATTGGTAACAGTATTCACTTCGAGCTCCCCTATGCTGAACTCCAGGCTCAAGTCACCAAGATTTTGACTCTAGCGCTGAATCCCTCTGATCTTTATAACATTCTGGATCAGGATACTGCCGCTTATGCTCTTCGCTTTGCTGGCCAAATTCTTCAAAGCTGGTCCATGAAGCTTCCAGCCTCACCTGGGTTCCACCGTTTGTTCAGCTTTAGCTTCTGAGAAGCACATAGTCATCACTTGCAGGATGAAATCTGCTCCCTGCATAACTATCTCTTCTCCAGCGCTTCCCATCAGTATCTTCCACTGATGGTGTTGAGAAGGGGCATGATTCAGTAACCCCTGTCAATCATCCCTTCTTTGTTGCCAGCCCATATGTCCGGTGTCCTTGATGAAGCCCATCATCAGGCGCTCAGGACTAATCTTCTAGCTCTGGTACTATATCAGATTACTCAGGGTTATTCACCAATTGCCTCTTTTTATACTGTTGCTTTCCTCCCCGCTCTGGGGTTTTGCGATTGGCTTCATCTGACATCTCAATTCCCTTCCCCTAGTCACTTTCTCGCAGGGATCTGCATCTGCTCAAAAAACGTGGTTTCATGTAGGTCTCGACCTCTTAGCATCCAATCACATATTGATTTCGATGTGCTGTTCATTCCTACTGCGATCCATCCTCCCTCGACCAAGAGGTGACATAAGCGGAATCATCCCCATACTGAGGACAATCAATAAAAATAAAAATTATAAAAATATATCGACTTTTTCTCTTTTCAGTTTATAATCTTTTTTCCAATATCTTTTATCAATTTTTATCATTATTCTTCTTTTTTCCCTATGGGACTTGACCTTGTTTCAGTTAAGCAGTCCATCTTTTTATTTTTTTTCCCAAACTTGGTCCTGGGTACTTAAACCTGCCAGTTTTCTATAATTCAGAGGTCCTTTTTTCAGACTTAACCATCTAGATTGGTTCAGAGGTCCTTTTTTCAGAATTGACCTAATCATCCAGACAGGACCAACTTAAAGGTTCATCAGTCATTTGGGAACTCTTTTTTTCTTTTATCCAACACTTTAGATACTTAGCATGGACTTGATTCACAACTCTTCCATCCAAGAGATTCTTGATGGAGTAAACATCAGTTGCCATCTTGGCGTTCACTTTGAACAGACCTGACCACAATGCATCTAATATGTTTCTTCATCTGAAACCATGCATATCACAATAGGCAACTCTTTCCCCTATTTGCTATTCTTCTAAGGCCAGTCAGTTCTTTTCATCCGTTATAATGCTTGTATCCTTTTCTTCAAGGTTGTATTGAATGCTTGCAATTCCATATTGATCAGGATACTCATCGGTTGGTTCAGGTATTGCTTGGTACTCATCCCTGATGCTGGTTCCACCACCAAATATAAAATTGGCAGCAATGCGGCCTTTCTTCCATATAATAACTCAAAAGGAGTCTAACCCATAGCTGTATGATGACTAATATTGTAGGCGAACATCACCAAACTCAGGTATGTTCCCCATGTGGAAGTTCTCCCTTACAAAAAGCTTCCTCAGTATTGCAGCCAGAATTCCATTGACCCGTTCTACCAGTCTGTTCATCTCCGGCTAATAAGGTACTGACACAACTCCTCAGATCCCCAATATCTCAATTAATCTTGGGATCACTTAGATTTGAAGTTGGTCCCATTGAGGCTAAGCAGGACCTGCGGACATCCATACCAGTATACCACTTGATCCAGGATGAACCTCACAGTACTGGTAGCGTTTACTCCTATTAGGGCCTTTTTCTTGACCCATCTCGTCAGATGGTCAATAGCAACTATAATGTATTTGACTCCCCCTGTACTCATCATCAGCTGTCCCATCACGTCGATGGACACTGTGTGCAGGCAAATACAGGGCGGACCAGTCAGTAACCAGTTGTATTCTTATGTGGTTTGTGCAGCTGGCACTCCACATAACAAGCTAGATAATCCGTACATCGTAGTTGATCAATTCCCAGTATTAGTACTGGCGAATATGGTCAGTTGTTTTCCTCAGGCCTCCATGCCCAACAACCTTATGAGCTGCTTGTACTATTGCTGCTCTTTCTGACGGTTTTGGGAATAATAGCCGCTTCACATTGAACGTCTTAAATACTTTTCCATACATGGTATCAGTGTTTTCCATTACTTTTTGAAGTGCACCTTAGATTTCTTGGGGCTTGTCCCCAATTTTTCCTTCGACCATTCTCTGGAATAGCTCATCTACCTGCGGGTATACCAACTGGACCATTGGCAACTGCGATAAGCATATGCATTCTAGTGAGAAGCCTCCACTAGGTGGATAATCTCATAATCATAAGCCTGGAGCTTAAGTGCCCATTGGGCCAGTCAACCTTCTGGCTCCCTTAAAATTGTTCAGCCAACACAGCGAAGAGTGGTCTGTTACCACCCTAAAGTGCATTCTGTGAACGTACACCCAAAACTGCTTGCATGCGTGAATGACTGCAAGGTATTCATGCTCAGTCACAGTGTAGTTCCTCTCAGTGGCTGAGAGTGTCTGGCTCACATACGCCACTGGATGCTTGTCCCCAAGTTCATCTACTTGGCTCAGTACGGCGCCAATCGCCATCAACAAAGCATCATTTTGAATAATAAACTTCCAATTGAATTTGGATTTTAAAATTGTCAAATTATCAAATACCAGCTTACTCATTGAAGGAGTCCTGGGCTTCTTCATTCCATACAATCCTTTTTTCAGATCCTTGAATAAATAAAATAATTGCTCATGTAATTTGGGAGAAGTCCCAAATAAATCTTCTATAGCATCTGATCATCCCAAGGAACACTTGGATGTCTTGGACACTCTTTGGTACAGCCATACGTTTTATAGCTGCTATCTTCTGGGTTTGCGGCTGCAATTCACTGGAGTTTATTATGAATCCCAGGTATTCCAACTCTTTCTTAAAGAAGTGGCACTTCCTTGGCTTGAACTTCAGGTTAGCCGCAGATAGTCTCATGAACTCTTCCTTCAAGTGGTGCAAATGGTCAGTAAACGTCCTACTGAAAACGTTTATATTGTCCAGATATACCAAGATGCATGACAACTTCAAGTTACTTAATATCGCATCCATGGCCCTCTGAAACGTTGCAGGCGCATTGCATAAACCCTGGGGCATCCTCATTGGTTGGTATAGCCCCTGCACGGTAATAATCGCGAATTTTTCCTGCTCTTCCTTTGGAAAGTCAATCTGCCATTATCCCAAGATCAGATCCATTACAGAGAAATACTTCGCTTCTCCTAAGCAATCTGCACATTGTCAATCCTTGGTAGGGGATACGAATCTTTCTTCATAATTTTGTTCAGCCTTCAGTAGTCAATCATCACCCAGTTGGATCCATCCTTAGTCTTCACAATCAGAATTGGACTCTCCCTGAAACTTGAAAACGGAGCTAGAAGAACATGCTTCACTATCTTGCTGATTTCATCCTCTACTACTGCTTCAGTGGCTTTCAATCATCAGATTGGTCTCATCCTTATTGGCAATTTTCCCTGGTGTTAACCTTGTGGATCGTGTCTCATACACATCCAAAATTGTAATCGTCCTGAGTGAACTCTTCACAATACTTTTCAAATAGTTTGAGCACCTCCTCTTGCTGGCATTCTGACAGATCAGTGATCTGCTCTCGATCAACCAATAGTTTGATACTTTTGGCTATCCCAGCTAGTAATCCCATTCGTTGAGAGACCCAAAATCATGGAATCTTCTCAATTCAGCCATCTAGATTAGATGAACAAATGCGATGATATGATTCCTCTTGATCTTTATCAGGTTTTCACTACAATTCACCAGGAGAAATCAAATTTCTCCATGGCCTGGCATTAGCATCCTAGGAGCCACCAAAGGCTCCACTCTGGACCTCTCCCAGGTCTTCCAACCTTCACATACAACAGCTCAGGAGTCTCCAATGTCAACCCTGTTTTAGCTATCATCTGCATTCTGGCTGGTATGGTCCTCTCATTCTTGATCCTAGTGAAATTCCCAGGGTCTCTAGGATTTCTGCCAGCATTTCGCGTCACTTTCTACCAACTAATTGGTATCAAATTGGGACAATACTGTCATTGTATATCAGATTAATGAAGTTGTTTCTCCGATTCAATTGAGCTTCACCATCCTTCTGGTATACCAATGGTAATGTCTGACCCAAGATGGTCAAAATATTATCCTCAAAGTTACATTAAACTCCATATTTCTGTAGAAATTCCATTCTGATCATAATGTCATAATTTTGGTTCACCAAAACTATTTCTGGTTCAGATACCACCAATGACCTGAATCATAGTGGCAGCACACTATACGCTCCACAGGAGACAGTGGTGTTTGGCCCAGCTGTCCCAGATTCTTTATTGTGTTTTAAGTCTGGCGAGATTTTCATCCTCTTTACCAGCTTGGTTAAAACAATATTGATGGGTGGTCCACTGTCAACAATCTCCCTCACCCTCAAATGATTCAGTTGTATTTCTATATACATAGACTCAGAGTATCTTAATATAGTGTTTACTGAGTGACTAGCGGTGTTATTAGCTGAATCTAGGATGTGAATAATTTGTGCCAATAAATCAGGAAATGATTCCTTTATCACGCTGAGGGGGATAGACAGATTAGCCTCATCTAAATGGACGTCAGATAATTCTTGAGGATTCTCGATGGTTCAAACCTTGTCTGCCAGTTGTCAGGTGTATGGCTGGGCAACTTCCTCGATTATCTCAAGGTTGATTCTCTTCGCCCCTGCTCTGGTCACAGCATTTACATCCAAATTAACCACTTGATACAGCTGATCCTGCTTGTCATCTATAAACAGATCACTGATATCAATTTCTTCATTCATAATGTCAGGAGGAACAGGTTTCTCCGCAACTCTAGACTGTTTCCTGTCTAGGCCATGGGCCCTTTTCCCAAATCCTTGGTAACTACTGCCTTTTTGGCCTGGACCACATTAATCTGATCCTTCAGCTTCTTACAGTGCAAGGCAAAATGTCCTTTCCCACCACATTGGTAGCCGACCTTCTCCTTCTTGTTTAACTGTCTGAATTATTTAGGCTTATTCCCCAGAATGATTCAATTGGTAGCCTCCTTAGCTCCTTCATTTCTCATCATGGGATTCAGATTTTGCATTGGATTAGATTTGAAGCTTCTATTTGGGGCATCGAATGTTGCTCCCAAAATCTTCAAGTTATCTACCATTTGCGAGGTAGTTATTTCCATTGAAAACATGGAAGACATCGTGTGATGCAAATTACAATAGGGATGAAGGTCTGCTTACAAGGCGATTCTTGCATCAAAGTCGTGAATACTTTTTCTCTGGCCAGGATCTGCGACTCCTGGTAAAACTGATCCACTAAGCTAGCAAGAGACTTGTCTTTATGGAACTGGATTCCTATAAATTCTTGCTTGAATTTTGACATGCGTGCCAGAAACCTGAACTCCTTCATGATGACCGCCTTTGCCTCAGCATATGGCCAACTGTCTCCCTCCAGGTGAGGTAACACTAAGTTTTGAATTTGGTGTCTAGGCAATTCCAGACATTAAAGCCTTTTGACAATCTCCATAGCCATTCATGTTCATGTCAAACAGTCAGAAAGGCACTGGGGCGTTATCTCAAATGAACATTGGCAATTTCAGCATTGCCCTAAATTCCTCTGAGTTATTTCTGGCCGATTCTCTCAGTTCAGCTACTCGGCTAACTTGAGGAGTGACTTTGGGCGTCATCTCCAAAATGGCAGCAAAAGCGTGCAGCTTGTTTCTTGGGTATCCATCTTCTCAAGTATCATGCAAGGACTTCTTTCTTCAGCATGGCTTGCCATATCAGGCTCACAAGCCATCTGTGAGCTTTAGGTTCCTTCACTTGTTTGATTAATCTTTCAATATCCATACCAAAATTTCTTAAATGAAAGTTATCCGCTTCTCGCTCCATTTTCAGGTATAAGACCTCTCAAATGAGGTCCCCTTCTTTCTTCTTCAACGAGTTTACTTTCCCAAGTAATTTGTTCCCAAAGCTTGCTACATTCTCTATTCTTTCCTCCACCTTGCAACTCGTTATTTCCAGGCTGCAAACTCCCAATGGTCTACTGAGTCTAACGTATTCTGGTTTACAGTGGCTAACTCAGTCCACAGTTTGCATAGCTCTTCTTTGTATGACATTCATATAGATTCTTCACTCAACTACCCCTGTAGTGAGCACCAACTTGTAAAAATTTACTCTTGGTTGTTATTGGCAAGCAATTCAGTAACCTTTTTACTGCACAGGTTTGGTTTCCTTGTGCACTTTGTCACATTGTATATAATGAAATATAATTGATAATAGTATAGAGACTATTATCTGTAGTTGAGTATGAATTATATTTTGGCCCAATTCTCGTCCAGTATTCCAATTAAATAATCATGATGTCATACTCATAGGGATTTGTTCCCTATGCTCTTGTCCACCCAATCTTAGCTGAGATACCCTGGTGACAATCTCTTCAGCCCAACACACAGTTGGCAGCTATCCCTGATTGTTGCTCTTTCTTCTCTAGATCCCTGCTTGGATCTTTAATCTTCTCTCTGAGAGTCTTCAAATTATTACCCTCTGCTATAATATCCTTGAGACAGAACAACACAATTTAAGCTGATAGATTAACTATACATTGAATTGATAATGTAAATAGTGTTTTTCCTGTAGAACTGTTTTTTATTATAGTAAGTCCTAGTGAATATATATAGTGGGGAATTAGGCTTTCTAACCCTCAGTTGACACAACTTTGATGAAATGGCAGCCGTTGATGTTGAACCACCCATCCTAGTCTTGGCAGCAATGGTCTTCCCCATCCTGGCTAGGATTCCATAGTTGGACATCCTTGAGACATCAAACAGAAATAGTCAGAAAACGTGTCCTTAACGTTTTCCTCTCTCTCCAAGTGAACCAAACATATTTGGCTAGCAACCTGCTTATGTAATGGGACTTATTACCCATTATGGCAGGTCACTCACCAACCTATCAATTTTCTAGTTGTAGGCAGCATCACTCGCCTCGCAACTTGCTATTCATTCCCAATCAGTTGGTGATGAAACCTGACCAATCCCAATCGGTACACCTGATAGTTAATTACTATCAGATGCCCCTAGTTTGTTGGCAACTCCACCCAATGAGATCTTAAGTATTCATCTGGATTAATCCCCAATGGATACAACCAGGCGAATATCTCAAAATCTCCAAATGTAGTTACTCCAAAACTTGGGCCAACCAATTTTCAATTCACTTCGCCTTGGGTAATTTTCCCCTAGCGATACCAGGTAATCTAGCAGGCTGGAATATGGGCAAAAATACCAACAGACTTCAATAAGCTAACTTTTCCAAATTCATTGACTCAGTGGATTGTTTGGTATTATCACTTGTATTTATTTGCTGACAGTTTCCATTTTGGTTTTTTGTTTGCTTTGACTTGTCAGACTTAAATGTCAATTAACTCACTCCTGCGTTGGGGGTCCCTTTTTGAGTAATTTATTGGGGCCCTCCTTCTGCCATCATTCCTCTTCCAAAATTGTAAATTTGACATGGGATGAGCGTGGTGCAACTGGGTCAGGACTTGTCCCCTCATCCATTTTTAGTCTTTGGGGTTTGGATTAATGAAGGGCTTGCTGTCTGTTTTGGGTCGTTTAGCCACTTCTTGCTCCCATGCTTCCCTATGTGTGAGTTACAACTCCTGTTGTTGGCGCTTCAGATCCATGACCTCTGCTAGGTTACGTGTTATTCACTCCTTGGCTTTGGGTCTAAGGAAGGTTTTCATCCCAACTTAGTGACCCCACTGATGGGTCATAGTCATAATTGTGAATAGTTTTCCCTTTTCAATGGTGACATTGGGCCATTGTGTGGCTGGCCTGATAGCATAACCGGCACACTTGTTTTGCATCCTCTTGCTTAATGTATATGATCCTGCTTAGACTGGGCAGATGGATGAATTGGGGTATGGGGATATTAATTTGGTTTCATCTATGGCGCCATTTTTAGAGCGCTCTGATTGTTTAAGGGCTTAGGCACTTTGCGATATAATTGCTTCCAGATTGCTGAAATTTATTTACTTCTCCATAGTATGATAATCTGGTTTGGATCGCTTTGTGTGCCCGTTCCCATCTCAAGTGGTTGGTAAATTTTGGAACGTTATCCATTAGGTGGTCTGGTTTGCATATATAGTCATTTCTGTTCTTAGGTAAACTCCCTTGTATACAATGCTGATCTCAAGGAGCTTTTTCCGATCTATTTTGCCTGGGATTGAGGAGTGGTAGCATAGCGGGGTGGTTCCTTCTCCACTCTGGGTTGGGTTTTGATGAAACAAGTTTGAAACCAGTACAGGCTAAAAAAACTTGGCATGATATATTTGTCCCAAGGTTGACCCACCTCATTTACTTTTTTTAGTTTGACTGGGATCGCTATGTGAATGTAACCCTGTTTGGGTACCCAGTGGTGGTCAAAATCCACCAGTTAGCACCTCGTCGAGCTCTTGATAAATTGACATTATCAGTTAGGACCACTCCTCCTCCATCAGCTGCTGATGAATTCGGATGGCATCCTTCAAGTACAACTTGGGCGCCTGGTGGTCCATGAAGCCATTGATTAATTTTCAGATGTACTCAATATGGATTCAGCACCATTCCACATAACTTCATTGGCTTGAGCTTCCATGGCGCTAGACGACTTAAATTTTGGATTTGGATTAGGTACCTAAGCAGGGGTCTTCCCTTTTATTATCCAACTTAGCGATTCATCAAGGCTGAATCCCCAATTAAGCAATGCCTTGACCTGGCGTATGCTGATTTCTCGCTGGTTGATGTTTCTGGCCATTTGTGCGCAATTTCAAGATTTTGCCATTCTAGAGCAGCTTTCAGTGAGAAACCCAAACAATACCAGGGAGGGCTGCTTCCAGTCTACATTTTGGATGCATGTACTTTTGAAGGACATCCAGCATACTTTAGCTACGTTGGCACCAATCCATAACTGTTACGCTGTTCCACCCCCCCATCAGTAAAAATCTGCGACATGGGGACGGTACCCCCACTTTGCACCTTTAGAATTATTCTATGGGTGAGAAACCTTCAGCTGCGTATGGAGAAGCTACCAATGGTTTTGAGAAGGATTGTTTCCAGTCATGGATAGCTTTGATTTGTATGCCTTCTTTAAGCCATTTGCGGCCTATATCAGGGGTCGTACCCCCTTTCATTGCTGTTGCTGCCTTTGGTGCAATTTCATGCTCCATCCACAGTTGAGCTGACTTGAGGACGAATCCCGCGGCATCCCAGTTGGCAGCCTAAGCCAGTTTGATAACGTCACAACAAAGGTTCCATTATTCAATGGGAACCCTTTACCCCAAAGGGTTTTATGGATCGTCTTTGTCACTCTCAGATTTGCCCATTCTTAAATGTGATTGATATTGGCCCCCATGCAGAACCAATACTTCATTTCCAATGGGGTAAACCCATTGGCGGACCAGCTGATGGCCACTTCTGGCGACCAATCCTGGAAAGTCCCCACTCCATCGCCTTCTCCTTTGTCCAACCTGCCTTCATCAAGTTGGACATGGTGGCTGGCGGAATACAGTTATATGACCAGTGTAAGGCTTTTGTAGCTTTGAAACTGGCCACAATCCATGGAAGTGCCTCCTCTGGGGAGAACATGGTGTTGTACTATTTCAGTGTGATACTGACTGGAATGGTATGATGATCCCATTCAAGGGTGGTCAAAACGTTTGAGAATTGTTTTGCATAGTTTTTTAATTCTGTTGGAATCAGTCCCAAGCTCCTGACGACTTGGGCGAATTTAGCTTGTATGCCAGCTTTATTATATTCATTGTGTTAAGGAGATTGATTCCAGCTGCCATCCATGCTTTTGTATCATCCAGCTTTAGGTCTTCATGAACAACCTTCTCAATTGTCTGATGTTCAAGAGGGAGTTTCATCCACTCCAATGCATCTTTGGTTCAGATCCATGATGATTTAAAGAACATCACCATGTCAAGTGATATCTGAGTGTTGAGCCAGTGCTTGGTGCCTCCAGCGGAGAATTATGGTCCCACCAGATGTCTGTAATGGTGGGCGTGATATTTTTTGATATCCACTTCGTCGCCGTTGAGTATTGGAACTGCAGTGTATTCTATTGTTTAACGTCATAAGAGAATATGCCATGATGCGTTAGCATATCTATCTGAATGGGTGTATATTTCACTGGAGCTCGTGGCAATGACTTGACCACTGTAAGGGCTTTGGCTCCTTCCAGCTGCACTTTTTGTTTTTGTTAAACTTTCCTGGGAACCTAATACTTCAGATTAAGTTCTGGACACTCCTCCATCCCCATCAGGGATGGTTTCTGATAGTTTGCTTGGATATTAAGATCATTTTTGGATGAGTTTGTCCCCCTGTTAACTGAGATTCGTTGGGAATTGTCCCCGATGGATTGCGCAGATTTTGGATCTCTTTTGGTCACGATTAGTCCCCCAATAACTTAACCTTGTTGGGTATGATCCCCAGCATTTTGGTTTGGCTATTGAGTCAAATATTGTCGTGGGTTTTCCTATCTGACCAAAAACTTTTTGGGGTGTTGTCCCACCAATTTGGGAACTTGATTTTTGCTGTTTGAGTCAGATTTTACTCTGATCCAACTAAAAAATTGTTGGGCTTTTTTGCCAATTTCCAGTGGGAATCTGATCTTGCATCCAGATTGAGGGCCATTGGAGGATATACTGAACCACTGTTCTTGGTATTGTTGTGTCCCCCCAGAGCTATTTTGGTAAGCTTTTGGTCTCGCTAGAGATAGCAGGCGTCAGGGGTCTTGTATTGAGGCCATCTATGCATCCCCAACAATAATTGGTCAGGTTTGCATGAGATGGTGCTTTTACCATTTCATCCAAATAAATTTATTTAGGTACCTTCTTTGCTTGTCCCAGGAAGTCAGCGATTTTAGAGTTTAAGGCGGAAACTGATCCTGAGGATTAGGTTGATTTTTCCACAATTTTTACTGGATTACAGAATTTAGTTGAGCACTTCTTGATCATGCAAGTAGTTGCTAACTCATTTTGGGTCAATTGAGTATCGTTGTCAATTGTGCTTTGTAATGTATTGGCAGAAGTTGTCCACATGATGTTTTACCATATTGACGTACTTTTATATTAGGAATGTACAGGGCATATGTAAGCCATACATTTCTTTGTGCTTGCCACAGATGGGAGGAAAGTCCTACTTGTGCTAGGGTGGTTGGCTGTGTGATATTGCTCTATAGATGCAGTAGCTCACTAGCAGGTTGGTATGTTCATAGGTCTAGTTCAGATCACTTTTAATTGCAAAAGTTACGTTTAGGAGGACAATTCGACATTTACTAATTTGACATTGATACTTCATTATTTAAAGTATGCGGCTGTTGGTCTTTGTTACTGAGGGTTTGAGGTTCTCAGGCTCTGATGTCGAGAGCTTGTTGCCATCAATTTTGTGTGGGCCCTTTGCCCCATGGGGATAACAATTTCCAGATATCTTGGCACAAATTCCCTCAATTTGCCATGTTAATTTAATGTAGTTAATGTGGGGATAGATGGCGGGATCTTCAAAGGGAGAGCTATTACCCATCACCCATAAACTACATGGGCGAGGTCGCCCTGTGAAATGAGAGGCACAGTTGCCCTTCTTGGACCTTTTTTGTAGGGAATGAGAATGGAACCTGGTCCAAGCAGAGGGAAGCTCTACCAGTCATACAATACCTTTTCCTTTTGCTAAGGGGGAAGTGCCACCACCAGGAAATTGAGTGAGGGACTCATTCTTATGGGCCTTTGACAATTTGATTGCCATTAGAGTAGAAATCTTTGAGGGAGGACAGGGTGCATCTGGGTGGGTGGTATGGAAAGCCTCAATGAGCTTTGAGCAGTTGTAACAGTCCCAAGCTCTGAACCAGCTGTTATCATGGACCAGATAGCCTTTTCAAGTGACAAAAGATTGGACTGAATGATGAGATTTTTGGGAAGCAAGGATGATCTCAACTTCAGCTTCCTTTACATCCTCAATCACAATGGGCTCTGGGTCTGAGGGGATTGCCCCCTTAAGTGAGAAAACTAGGACACATGGAAGACTGGGTGTTGCTTCCAGTGGGGTGGCAACTTTAAATGGAAGGTACAATTTCCCAGTACTCTTTCACCAGGTGAGGACCAGAGCGCTTACTCACAAACTTTTATGAGGGGACCTGCATTTTTAAGTGGCACGTGTCAAGCATGACATATAAATCCACCTTTATTTCATATGTTGAAGCCGCTTCCAATCTGCAAACCGTTTGTAGTCGTTTATGACCTTTGTTAAGTGCTCTCAAACTAAGGACTATGTGACCCAAGTGCTGAGCATGTTCAGCGGCAGCTGGTACCTCCAAGTGGAAGCATGGGCTGACCAAGAATGAGGGGCTGTACCCCAAGGTAGCCTCATATGGGGAAACCCCTGTGAATGCATGGGTTTCGTTGTTATATGCAAACTTGGCGAGGGGGAGGTCATCCGCCTAGGCATCCTGAGCCTCTGCATCATAGCACCGGAAGTACTGTTCTATAATCTGGTTAACCTGTTCAGTTTCTCCATCCAACTTTGGGTGGTATGCAGTCAAGCAAAAAGGCGTAATCTTCAAGATCACCAAGAGTTCATTTCAGAATCGCGCTGTTAACTGGGGCCCACGGTCGCTGAAAATCTCCTGAGGGAGACCAAACATAGAGAACACATGGAGCACGAAGAGATGGGCAGTTTTCTGAGAAGTTATGGTAGAGGATCATAGGATAAATAAGAAAATTTAGCAAAGCAGTCTACAACCACCATAACCACTTTAAACCCATTGGAACTGGGAAGCTCAACAATAAAATCCATGGACACTGATGTCCATGGACCCTCTGCCTGATGTAGGGGATGTAAGAGACCTTTTCTTCCAGTCTGGTCTGACTTAACCCACATGCAAGTTACACAGTCTGAAATCTATGCAGGAACATCCTTTGACAAGCCCATCCAATTATAGGTAAGCTTGACTAAGTCATTACACTTCTTATTTTCTGGATATACGACTGTAGGAGGTTCATAATGAGACTGAATCACCTTGGCTTGGAGGAGAGGAGGGTAATCAAACCCGCAACCAATAGTAAGTGTGCCCCTCAGCAAGAGAGTACAAAGAGTGTTTCAAATCTAGGAGGGTAAACTTCTCCATAAAGTCCACTCCTCCCATAAAGTCCATCTGCACTGCTAAGACCCGAAAAATCAGGGGTGCATCTTAAGCAAAGTCTGCTGTCAAACCTACGGTAGGCACAAAGGACAAGATTTGGGTTCAGGGGAATAATGGTGACGAGATCCGCCTCATCTGAGTCCGCTGGGCAATGTGCGGGGTTGTAGCTTAGAAAGTCAGGAAGAACATTTTACGCTTCTTTCACAAACTTGATTTTAAAGTTAAAACTGCATAAATCCCAGTAGGTATGGGCCTGCCGGTGTGCCTACTTCTGGGGCTTGCAGAAGTTTAGAAGGGCTTAATAATCCATTTGCACATTCAACTCATGTTGAGCGCCCTGCAAGAGATACTGCCAATGGGTCAAGGCCCACGCCAAGGTTGCCACTCCTTGTCGTAGATGGCCCAGGATTGCTCAGTAGAATAAAATTTGTGGAAAAAGTAAGCGACTGAGTGTTCCAACCCATCAAGCTCCTGAATCAAGACAGCCATAACTGCAGCGGAAGATGCATCTTATGCTATGACATAAGGTTTGGAGGGGTCTGCATGCTTAAGTAAGGGGGTGACAAGAACACCTCCTTAACCTAATTGAATGCCTGTTGGCACTCTGGTGTCCAATGAAAGGGAATTTTCTTGCCTGTGAGCGGATGAAGTGTGGCAGCTAACTGGGATAGGGTGGTAGAATTTTTCTTAAGGAATATGATAAATGCACAAGAAGCTTATTAATTGTTTTAGGGTCGTTGAAGTTGGCCATTCACAGATGGAGTCCAGCTTTCTTTGGTGGAATGGCGTATCTCATCTTAAAAGACAATATTGCCCAAGAAAGTGACTTCATTGGTAAACTCGCATTTTTAAAGGCTTGAAAAACAGTCCTGCCTTATACAAGGCAGCCACTACTGCCTCCAAGTCATTCACATGTTTTTGGGAGTAGGGGAGTGTACCAAAATATCATCAATGTATGCAACCGCGCAGGAGAACTGGAGATCACTCAGAACACTATCAATCATTCTATGGAATGTTGCAGGTGCATTTTTCAGCCTAAAAGGCATTACTTGAAGCTGAAACATGCCCTGTTTTTTTTAAGTTGCTTTAAGTCATTCCTGACCTTCCTTCACCTGAATCTGATTAAGAACAATAATTATATTGAGTTTTGAAACATGTGCAATTTGACAATTATAGGCCAATTGTCTGTTCCAAAGGCAGTGGGTAGTGATTGTGACCGTGATTTTATTAAGGTGGCCATAATCCATGCAAGGATAAAGTGAACTGTTGAATCTTGGAGATTGAGTATGTACCCAATAAAGTGTTTTGCACAGGGTTTCCCCCATTGAACAATTAGAACATACAATATGACGATCTCTGGTTCCTTAATACACTCATAACCACTTAATTTATAATAAAATGGGAGCTTTTTCCCCCTAACACTTCTTTATTTAGTTATGTAATAATTCAGCGGATCTTCTTTCAGTCTGCTCCACTCTTCCTTTCTTCTTCTTCCTTTTCTTCTTTCTAAAACCTTTCAAAACTACTTCTCCAGTCTCCTTGTTTCACTGATATCTCAGAAACTTCTGTCAGTACTGACCTTCCGCTTAGTTTATTCATTTTACCATCTTTTCAATGGTTTCATCTTGTTATTCTTCAATTCTTTATCGCCTTGATTTAAAGCAATCCAATACATCCTTTTGTCAAATGTCGACATCGCCTTATCGCCCTATTTGAAGGCAATTCAATAAGACCATTATGACCCATTATCACCTTATCCTAAAGCGACCAATCACTTAGAGCTCTGAAACATCCTTGGCGGATTCTGTTTATTGATCCTATGGCAGAATTCCTCAAATGAGCTGCATGGTCATAATGGTGGCTTATCATCCAGTCATATAGATTCTTGATATTACCCCCCCTTTGACTGGACAACAAGCTGTATGCCTCTTTTTCCTGCAATCACTATGCAAACCATTCCATGCCAACATCTGCGAGTCCACAAGTTCACTTTCTTCTACCATTTGTGGCTTGGTGCGGAATTACCTGACCAAGGCCATATTTCTCTTCCCCAGTTCCCTTTTCCCCCAGCTGATGGGGATGAGGCCGACGTGGGCCTCACAACTGTGCTAACATAGGAAGAGATTATTTCCAAATTCATCGGCCATTTGGCCTCCTGGTGCGCCCCCTTTAGAAAGATTGTGAGCCAGCTACGCTGGGGAGGGGAGCGGAGCTGAGAGCCTTCATATAACAAAGCATCTCAGCTCCTGGCGAGCAGCTTTAGTCACCTAGTGCTTCCATCCCCTGTCAAACCCCATCCCGTGGCTCTGTCCATTCTGTGGATGCTGTGCTTTGTGCAGTGGGTGATAGCCTGCTGGTCAGGGTCCTTTCCCCGCGCTCCTACTCACTTCTGGTCCTTAGGGGTAAACTTCTGCAACAACTGATTAGCTCATCTTTGCTCTGGGGTCACTGCAACGTTTACCGCCCTTAGTGCTGACAATCCATCACAGTACCTTCCCATCATGGCGCTCTTAGGTAACTTAATTTTGCATCCCACAAATGCTTTAGGTTTAGGAATTTAGAGCACAGGAAAGCCTTTGAGTGGGCCTGTCAAGTGGCATTCACCGCAACTGCTCCTTTTCCAATAGCATATCTGAGCATGGAGGACTTCCTTGTAGATTGCCTGGCCCTGGGCGCAGCCTTTTCCCCCTGAGCTGGCACTCACCTGCTTACTCACCAACCTTATGACTCCAGCCACCTCTGTTGGCGTACTCATTGATTTTCCAGGAGCATCAACGCATGTGGTTGCAAGCTCTGCTCCTCGTGGGACAGGAACAGTTTTGACTCAATCAACCAGCCAAACTCTCCCCACCTCACCTGTTACCATGGAATCCCAGTCCATCCTCCTCTTATAGTCCCGTAACACCGCCCTCTCCTCTTAGGCCTAGTGTAGTGGCTCTGGAGCAGACGCCAGCCCTCGCTCTCACCTCAGCAACCTTCGCCTCCACTCCCAACCCCAGTTGAGTCCATAAACACTATGGCATGCCTGAAATAGCGGAAGAAGAAACACAAGTCCCAATTTTAAAAGAAAAAAACATGGTAAGAAGCCGAAAAAAGACAGGAAGACAAAGACAGTGAAGCGAAAGTCCTCACAGACAACCCACATTAAAACAATATACTCATTAGCATCTACACATATATTATATAACTTTACTTTCTACTTTACGTTATAATTATTAATATTAATATTAGTATTATCTTCTTTCTTCTTTCTTCTCTTTTTTTCTTTTTCTTTTTTTCTATTTTTAGAGTAGCTATAGTACTGCTTATATGGCCAAAGGAATTTTGCATGCACCCGATTTATAATCCGG
>JAKSZP010008437.1:0-59285 GCA_022478985.1 Massospora cicadina
ATATGAACCTCTTACCAGATGAGGCCACATTAGTGGTCCAGTTTGCCAGATTGCCCTCCTACTTCCCCAAACGCCTTCACCACGAACTCACGGAGGGCTTTGCTGCCTACAACGCCAACCCCATGATGCACTTTTTGGTTCTAAATGGTGCTGATCATCTCATTGGGCCTTGTGCATTTGCTACAATATGCCAATTCTGTTGGGACACCCACCTCATGAATCCTCCACGAGCCATAATCAGATCATTTCCTGATCATTCCTTCTTGGCATGCGTTAAGAAATGCCATGACATTTGTCCCTTGTTGTAACAATTGGTAATCATATATAGATTTTTTAAGGTTAGGACATAGAAAATCTTCTTTAATGATAATTTCATTTCCTTTTTCCTAAACTTAGCTTAATTGGAGAGTCAATGCTTTTTGGGATCAAATTAATTAAATATTTATATTTTGTGGCAGATTTTTAGAAATTTAGATTCCTTGATCCACCAGCAGATGAAGGTCAGAATTCTGGCTTTTGTCAAGCCTTGGACACACCTAATCTATTATTTATTCATGTAGCTGTTTAAGGGTACTAGTCATTAAGTGAAGATGTGTTTCCCTTCCCTCACTTGGAAATTCAACATATTCTGGCCTCCTTCTGAAATAAATTAAGATCATTTATATACTAGCGCAGTTATGAAAAGATTATTTTAGATTTACTATATAGGGAACTTGGTTGTAAAAACCATGATTAGGAGAAAGCATTCAATGTCCCAGTGTGCTATAGAGGTAAGTTGCACAGCATGACTGAGTCATGACGAGGTTTGCAGTGATCTTGTGCAGTTGAGTTAAGCCAATAGGTGACAGAGGCTGGCAATGTGGAATTCCACCAAACTCTGCCTATTGCAAGGTGAATTAAGTGTATCATCATACCACCCTGCAAGCAATATTTGGACCCCAGAATGTGGCAGAATCTTAACTTTCCATTGGATGTTCAAATGGGGTTTTGAATGGTGAGCAACCCTAACTCTTGGTGGATCAAGGCGACTCTCTTTAAGTATAGGCTTGAGTATCAAGGTGGAATATGGCTTTTGGAGCCCTTTTTTACATTCTTTCCAAGTCATACTTTCATGGCAAGTTTTGCACCTGGCAGCTCACAAGACAGAAGGGAGTTAAATGTCCCACGCATTTGCTATGAGCTCTTTAATCCTCTTTGATGTTGTGCTGGCTTTCCAGAAAAGGTGATAGGGAGTTTGGAGGTAAGCGGTTGGACTTTTGGCGGTTGAGGCCTCATGTGCCTATCTGTGGACCTCCATGGAGAACTTCAACACTTTCCAGGAATCCTGGATTTCCAATCAACTCCCTTTGAGCTTCCATTTTTGCAAAGCCATCCGTTGGAAAATCTCATGGTTATGATTCTCTCACCCTTCATGCTTGGCAGGCCAGGATCCTAGTTTCCAAGGTGGTAATGTAACAATCAAAGATTGTACATGGTCTTCCTAAGTGTAGGATTTAGGAAATCTGCTACAATGAAAGTTTCAATCCCATTTTATTGAACTCATTTTAATTGGCGAGTCAATGCATTTTGGTATTTAATTTGATGAACATTTATATTCGTCGCGGATTTTAATAGATTTAGGTTCCCTCAATCCACCAGTGGATGTAGTTTGGACCGCTGGCATTTGTCAAGTCTTGGACATGCCTAATCTATTATCAATTCACGTAGCTTGCATGGCTACTATTTATCAACTATTAATGTGTATTCCTTCCCTCACTTAGAACTTCTACATCTTTTGTCTCATATTAAATAAAGCCTGATCACTAATAACTAGCGCAGTTATGAATTTGTTAGTTTAAATTTATTATATGGGACCTTGGTTTCAATAAGCCAGGGTATGGAGGGAACATTAAACATTAAGATGTGCCATAGAGAGCAGTTGCACAACATGACTGATTCATGACGAGGTTTTCAGTGATCTTGTGCAGCTGAGGGAAGCCAATAGGTGACAGTGGCTTGCAACTCAGAGTTCCACTGCACCTTATCCTATTGTGAGGCAAATTTTGTGTATAATCATACCACCCTGCACGTGATATCTGAACCCCCAAACGTGGCAGAAATCAAATTTTCCACTGGACATTAAAATGGGGATTTGCATACTGACGCAATCCTGATGCTCGTAGGATTGAGGTGACTCTCTTCTAGCATAGGTTTACATATGTCAAGGTGTTAAATAAGGCCTTGGGAGCCCATTTTTTACATTTGTGCTTTGCCCTCAACCACTGAACATACAAGTGCTCACCATATTCTGCAAAGCTGCCTCTGTTGCTCCTCACTCTGGAATAAGTTTCACTACTAATCTTACTAAATTTTTCACATGAGGATCAATTCCCCCCCCTCACCCTTGACTACAGCAAGTGCTGCTCCCACCACTCTGCAACACCAAGTGTCAACCTCCTGAACCATTCTTGAGCAGATGGCTGCTTGTGCACTGACGGAATTTCTGTGTCCACTTTACAACTCCAATCATCTCCTGTCACCTCACTAATTCCTGTCGCTTGCCCGGAGTTGGCCATGTCAAATCCATTGATGTCCATGAATGGATTGATGACCATGAAATTACTTACAGAACTAAACTCAACTTTGAATGGTCCAAATTTTTCACTCAACACCCCCAATTTAACTCCCAACTACCATATCCATCCTTAAAATAGGTTCTCAACATATAAAAATATTCATCAGAAGGCTGTCAATGCAGCTTCTGCCCCCCACTAAAGCCCTCCTCCGCCAAGCCTTCAATATGGTGATTGATCCACTTTGTGAGGGTTTTTCTTAGCCTAACTTCCTTTAAATCTCCCTGAGGACGCTAATTTAAAAATTTTGAAGAACTAGCATTTTAAGCTAGACACGCATGAGTTGATGTGGAGAGATCTTTGCTCTATGACCCCAAATACCCCCCAACCTTCCGTTAACTTTTAGCGTTATTGCTTATATCCACTATATTGGTTGCACAAATTAATTACCATTGAGCAACGGACGGAGAATATGAAGATCACCAATCCTTAATAAATAATAACTTATATAAAATATGAGCTATCTCCCAACTGACACTTTTTATTGTTATATATATAATGCAGACTATCTCTGCTAACTTTCTCCCTTCTTCCAACTCAAAAACCTCCCCCTTCTCGTTCTCACCCTCAACTCTTCATCCTCAGCATTCCTAGTCGGTTTCAAATCTCCTCTTAGTAATTCTTTATTCATTACAATTTTAGGGCTTTCATTCTATCATTGAGGCTTTGATGGAATTCCCTTGATTTGCCAAACTATCAGTATTTTGATTGATTCACTTCACATTGACATAATCATCCGCTTAATCTTGAGGCTC
Organism: Massospora cicadina; assembly: GCA_022478985.1. NCBI lineage: Eukaryota > Fungi > Entomophthoromycota > Entomophthoromycetes > Entomophthorales > Entomophthoraceae > Massospora > Massospora cicadina. The sequence goes on from JAKSZP010008437.1 coordinate 3,368, forward strand.
ACCTCAACTCATAAAATATGATATGCCTGATATATGGCTTACCTTCCAGTCATATCAATCTTTGACATTTTCCCCCTGACTGAACAATAAGCTCCTATTGCTTGTATGCCCAAAGGAGCTTTGTGAGCACTTGGTTGATAATCTGACCACCCGCAGAAACCTTAATGGTGTAGGCATCAATAAAAGTCTTCTCAATTTCTTCAGATAGTCTGGTCCAGATGTTAGCAAGATTGCTCTTCCTTCCAAATCCATGTTAGTCGTGGAAAAAGACATGTTCTCCTATTTTAAATGGTAGGAGTCTGCTAGTCTATTTTGGTCAGCCACCCGATCTCAAATCTTCTTAGCTAAGCTAGTAGAATGAGCTTCCGTTTGTAGCTTTTTTAGTGTGTCAATTAATTTAGTAAGGAAGGTGGAAGGAGAGTCGGTAGGGCGTATGGCTACCAACCTGAAGGTTTAGGGTTCAATTCCCGCCCTTTGCACATCAATTGGGGTGCCAGCCAAAGGAAGCTATTGGCAATTAGTAGGTATAATAACACGAAAACCTTACCCATGACGTAACCAGAAAAATCTGAGTCCCGATCTGGAGGTGAAGAAAAACTTTCTATGAAAGAGTTGACCCTGCTCAGGTTTCATGTCAATACTTTCTCTATTTTCGGTAATGTCCATCCCCTGGTTGGCTTGCCTCAAATAAATAAATAAAAATTAACTTAGTAAGATAACGCTGCAGTTCTACTCTGACAGTATCCTCCACACAGGAGTACATTAGAGAAGGCAAAGTCAGATGCCTACAGTAGAGCAATTGGAAAGAGACTCTTGCCAGTTGACAAGTCGTAGCTGTTATTATAAGCAAAGAAAGCAGTGAATAGGAGGGTACTCTATTCAGAGGGCTAATCCTTAACAAGCTTGTGGAGAATGTTGACCAATGTTTCATTGACCTGTTCCACCATTCTATTATATTCAGGGTGATAAGATGTAGTCAAGACTCCACAGATTGCCATCATTTTGTTTAACTTGGGCAGGATATGCAACGTGAAATTGTTTTCGTTGTCTGTGAGATTAAATTGTTGACAGCCATGTCACTCTATGACACACTCCATGATAAACTTGGTGGTGATAGCCACTAAATCATTGATCTCTCTTGTTTCCACCCATCTTGTCAAGTAATCAATTGCTACTAGTATATAATTAAATTATTTTGCAACAGTCCTGCAGAGTTTAACCACGTCAAGAGAAACAGTATAATATAAAACGGGGCTTAACCAGCTGGTAGGTGGTCTCCTTGTGGAAAGGTTTTTATACTTGGTACTGATGACAACAACTAACCATCTCCAGAACATCATAATGGATACTCACTTGATATTAGCTGGGTCACAAGAACTCTAACGTTTTCCGTAACCCTCAATGCACTGCCACCTTATGTGCATCCAGGATAATCGCTGGCTAAGCAGAGGGCTTTGGGAAACTCAGCGTCACTTCTCCAATATTATATTATTTCCATTGCGCAAGAAGGTATCTTGTCTAAGCCCTACTAGCGCCTTGATCACATGTGCAGTTCGTCGTTATATTTGCCCACCACCATCTTCTCATACATGATGTCAGCCAAATCCGCCATAAAAGTAACCATTGGTAACTGTGTTAAGACAGGCTGCTTGTGATGCTTCGCCCCAGGCTGGTGTACTATCTCAAAGTCATATGCTTTTGAGCTTCAATGCCCATCGCATGAGCCGTCCTTCATGTTCATGGAAATTATGCAGACAATAAAAAGATAAATGATCTGTTACCACTTGGAATTTCACCCGTGGAGGAATATCCAGAACTTCTTATATGCATATATCACCGCTAAGCACTCCCGCTCAGTCAAGGTTTAATTACATTCATAAATAGTTTAAGCTTCAGCTTCAAAATGCAACAGGGTTCTCTATGCCGTCATCACCTTCTGGGATAATATTGCCCCTACAGCGGGAAGTGATGAATCCGTTTTCACTATAAATTCATTTTTTGAAATTAGGATATTGCAAAACTAAAACCTTGCCAATGAGGTCCACAAACATTAAAAGCGTTTTGACATCGTTCAAACCAGTCAAAAGTGGCGTTTTCGTCAATAACTTAAAGAGCGGTGCCCCAATACAACTGAAGTTAGGAATGAACTGCCGGTAGTAACCAACCATACCCAAAACACTTTATCTCGCTTATTGCTTGGCAAAGTCATCTTATGTATAGCTTCCACCTTTGCCAGCTGAGGTTTAAGCACTTTTGAGTACACCAAGAGCCCATGTATTCCAATTGCTCCTTAAAAAATGACACTTTTGAAAGCTTTATCTTGATTTTACTTGTCACTAAGTTGGCGGAACAGTTTTTCCAAGTGGTCCAGATTTTCCATGAATGTCCAAAAGAACACATTGATAACATCAAGGTATACTAGGACACAGGACAGCTTCAAGACACCCAATATCATATCCATAGCCCGTTGGAACGTAGCCAGAGCATTAAATAACCCTTGGGGCATACGTGTGGGTTGGAAAAACCCCTTCAAGGTGATTGTAGTACATTTCTCCCGTTCCGCCACTGGAAAAACTTTCTTCAAGTGCCCTGCTATCAAATCCATGGCAGAAAAATAGTTATCCCCTCCAAGTCAATCTAAAGCATCACTAATCTGTGGGAGGGGTAGGAATCTATCTTTGTTACGCTATTTTTGCTTCTGGTAGTCAATGATCACCCGGTTTGTGCCATCTTTTTTTCTTAAAAATTAGCACCATGATGCTCATGGACTCTTAGATAACTCTAACAGCCCCTGTTAATTAAATTGGTCTGCCTCTTTGGAGACAACTTCATCTCTAGCTTTTGAGCCCCAAATGGATGCAAACAAATGGGGGTGATTGCCTGTGTCCACCCAATGTATGACCCCCGCACACATCCCATATTGTGTTCAGTGGATGATAATATTCCTTAATATTTTCAAATAGGGCAATCACCCTATACTTCTATTCTTCCGACAGCCCAGTCAGAGTTTCCCATGGAACCACTGTCATTACGCCAAATAAGGTTTTTGTTGGTAGGCCAAGGTCCTCCAAAGACCTAAAATTGTGAATGCAATGAACCTCGTCAATAGGGGTCAGTGTAAATAAGCCAAGATTGGTGCCTTTGGAATGGCATAACCTCCTTCTGCAGGTTGGCTACTAATACTTTCACTTCCTCATGCCCTGGCAACAGTAACCCTGGAGCCACATGGGGTTTGAGCCAAATTTGCTAGTAGGGCCCCATATTCTCCCATATAAACCTTCAAAGATGTTTTTCTCAAGCTCTGTCCCTAATATGACTTGATGCCCAGAAGGTATTCTTAAAGCTCTCTCAGCACGTAGCGAAATACTGCTATACTCATAAATTTGGTTAGGAAGGGCTCTGGTCCTCCACTTCATATTCCAATATCAAACAGGAATCACCCTGTCGCTATATGCTAGATTGATCTTACTGGAGCGGGTTGGGTCCTAAGGGACTCCACTGGAGGTAAAGTAAATGGGGATCTGTTGTCCTGGTATACTATAGGTTTCTTCTGCCATATTGACCACAGACCCAAACACTGCATGAATGCAGCACCAATTAGCATGTTGTAGTTATTATTAGGCAGAACCATAACTGGGGAAGAAGCCCTGACCAAGCCAAACCTCATAGGTAACTCGTTGTAAGCTCCTTCTGATATAGTACTCTGTGCCTTGAATTCCCATACACTACTTTTCGTTCCACATCAGGTTTCATTGGCGTCTTGGCCACGAGCTTAATGGAGACTATATCAACTAAAGCCCCAGTATCTATAATAGCTTGGATTTTTGTGTTCTGAACAAAAATATCACAGTAGGTACACTTTAAATAAGATGAATCATTGGTTTTTATTACGCGAACGTCCAAGGGCTATTTGTTACCAAGAAAAGTGACAATAACAGCACTTACATGAAAATACTCCTGAGAGATATTTTCTATGGGGATGGCTACATTTCCCCCAATTAAGGAGGTGACGTCCGTTGTGGGTCCAACTTCACTTGTGCCATTTTGCACAAGGATCTTCCAGGCATATGGCTTCTGCAAATCTTGGCGGAACTCAGAGTCTAAAAGGTTATGGTTGCTCTCTTGAATTGAGGCTAATATATCATGCGGAAGTTGTTGATATAATAAGACATTGGGGTGGTTACTGGGATTGATGCAACGTGACTAATGATAATCATCAGATCCAAATAAATTTGGATTAGAGGAGTTAGAGCGTCCCATCTCTACTCTGCTCAAGCTTTTCCCTGTTCGCTCAAGACAGATGGTACTTCAGGGACATGCAGTTGACTGGGCAGTGAGCCGCATAGTGGCCTCTTTGGTTGCATGAGAAACAATCATTCTTAAATGGCTCCCATCTATGGATCACATCCAAAGGTCCAGGTCAGAAGTTAAACAGAATTGTATTTAGGCCGGGGATGGGCCAGTTGCATGTATGGAGGTCGGAAAAGACCCGCTGACATATTGTGTGGCTGAGTATTGCCCATCAGATTATAACCAGATTGCTGCAGTCCATTTCCCAATAATGATGCAGCGGCGATTGAGCGGGCTTTCCAGTCCAGTTGGGAGCACTGAATGTAACAGAGAGATGGCGTAAAGTGTTAAAGATTTCTTAGAAGCTCTGCATCTTCTTGAATAATATGGGTCATAGTACAATACAGTTCACAATATGGCTTGACCGCCACCATCATCTCTATGCCCACGTTTTCATTGGCTAATATATTGGCTCCCACTAACATATGTGCTTCAGCTATGATATGCTCTGCAAACTCCACCAGGGACTCGTTCTAGAAACTGCATTGTCTGAAATTTGGCATTGTGCTACAACATCTTTGCTGCGCCCCCAAACAGATGGAGCATTATCTCCTTCACCTCTTGATATGTTATAGCACTACTTTTTAGATAACATGTAACCTGATAAGCGACCTTGACATCCTGAGCAGATAACAACAGTTTTCTTTACGCTTATGTCATGGTTGGGTGACATAATAGTAGGAACTGATGCTAGAGATAAGGCTGGGAGACATGAGGCCCAGAAGGTGAAACTTCAGGCTCTTCCTGACCTGAAACACACCTTAGATCAATGATGGGTGCAAGCCAAGCATGCCCAGGTTGATACTAATGGGGTGCAAAACGCCCAGCCTCTTATCTCGGCCCAGGCACTAAAACAAACAAATTACATTTCAAACGAAGATGGTTCGATTTGGTTAATTGGAGAACAGGGGTTCAAATCCCATTCAAGTTATGAAATTTTGAGTTTGGGTAAAATACAGCTTCAATTGATTACTCGAGTGAAGGCAATTTTAGTGTATTTTGCAAAAACGGATGGAAGCGTCTGTTTATTGGAGCGTCAAGGTTTGGGCGCACTTCTGCAGAACCTGAATTTCCCCAACCCACTTTAAATATGTTTTTTATGACCAACACTACTTGTTGGTTGACTTTCTTAAATAAAAATACCCGTTATTTTACATTTTATTTATGGTTCCTTGGGCTAACTTGGTGGTGGACTTCTTTGGGGAGGTCTCCAACTATGTGGGCCACTACCTTATATTGCAATTTACCAAAATTCCAGGTGCTCCCTTGGGCCGCCCAGGTCCCCTCCAGATCGAGGCACCCAAGCCCCCTGACGCCAAGTTACACTTGATTATGGACTCCCCTTTGGGGTCCACTCAAGATGTTATGTTTCTCACTTACCTGGTACTATATGTTGCGCTCTATACCCTTGCCTGGGGTACCTTTTGCACAGGCACCGTTTGAGGTGCCTTCTTTCCCTTTCTCCTAACAGCTAGTTCCCTAGCAATGTGGATTTGCATCCCACATCACCTTTCTGGGAACGAGAGAGTTACAGACACTCTCTTGACATTAGTTGACCAACCTTTTTATTATACATGCATAAGAATTATCCGTGTGGGACTTTCATTATTAGTAAATTGGGTGCGCTGGCCATTTGTCACTGCCACTATGGTGCTCACCATAGTTTTCTCATTTGGTTTTGTATTGGTGCATCTAGGCGTTATTCTTGCAACTACCAATTGGGAAGTGCCCACCCTTCCTGCTTGTACCTGGGGTCTTGGACTTTTCGCAATCCTAATGTCATGATTCCCCACCTTTCTCCCAAGATTTACTCAGAAATCTATCAGGCCTTAACTTCCCTTGTGCCAAAACCTTGTTAGGGAAAAATAATTCATCTAGTTCACATCCACTTTTGTGTTGAGTGGATCTGTTGTCTCAGTTGTCTCCCAAGGCGGGTGATGGGTTTTTGTGGTACTCCACACACAGCCGCTCTTGAGGCGAGCAATAGGGGGTTTGGAACAGGTCTTGGAGCAGAATCTACATGATGAAGCATCCCTCCATTCCTTCTTCAAGTTCTTTTCTCTGCATCAAGCGGGTCGGCCAATAGAAAGTATACTTGAGTGAATTCTGCAATAAAGCTCAGGCTTTGCCATTAACCGACGAGGTTAAAACATCATTTCTCCATTTGAGTCTAGACATATTGATGCAAAACTCCCCAATTTGGCAGTCGCCTCCTTCCAAATTTGATCATCTTGTCGAAACCCTTTGGGGTAGTTTCTCTGCCCCACCCCAGAAGGGGCCAGGTAATTTTGCCATCATCGGATCAAAGCATATAAATATGGAAGCTGAAAAGTCACGCGCGCCTCTGGAATGAGGGAATCTTATCCTTCTAATCCTTCTACTTCTTCTAAATTTTGAACTGTACAGGGGTCTAGCCCTAAGAATGAAGCAAAGTTTCAGATGATTCTGCTGCGATGATGTCACCCATGGTCATCCCTATAAATATCGCGTCCTCAACTAGTGATATTTCCTTGAATTGTGAGATGCTTCCCACTGATTCCTCCCCATCTCGGTGGAAGTCAGGAACATCATAGGGTTTGAACCTGAATTTAACAAAAAAGGATTCCATTATCATTTTTCCCCAACACGTTTCTGAGGTGCATGCCGAGGCATCAGCTCTGGGCTTGGGGGTGATGGCCCTGGATAGCAATGCATACCGGACCCTTGGAATGAGTGTGGGTTTGTTAGAGCCGGAAAACACGTTTTACAACGTGAACAATCTATCCCAAACTGAACAATTTATTTGCTCATATGGTCTGGATGAGGACCCTATTTTGGTATATCAGATTACTCCTGAGAACCCTCATTTGACCCCTACCATGATTGGGGGTTCTCAGGAAGTTGAAAAAGATCTTCGTCACAAATATTAAGATGTATATGCACCTGCAGAGGGTGTGGTGGGATATGTGGCCTCAGTAGTAAGAGTGGCCCACTATCCCTCCCCCTTCTATGATTCCAAAACATACCCTGATGGCTTGTTCAAGCCAGAGGAAGAACTTTCTGGTGAGTTGATGGCGTTTTCTGTGTTGAATAAATCCCATTCTGGATATTTCTTGTTGACTGCTACCCTTACATACTCCTATGGAAAGTTCAGCACAACTATTTTGGTGGATACTGGTGCCTCGAATGATTTTGTTGACCAAAACCTTGCTGACTACCTTGAGTTGAGTTACTCACAAGGTGGTATGGTTAGAGGTGGGGCATCTCAAGTTATCCCCACATTGAACATCATGGAATCAGTCAATTTCCAGGTAGATTCTTATCTATTGTCTGACCAGTTTCAAGCTATCAGAAACCTCTTGTTTCCCATCATTTTGGGTGTTGAGTGGTGGCGAAAGTTTGACGTCAGAACTAATTTAAAAGAAAACACCTTATCCTTGTCTTTGACAAATGGTCACAGTTGATTGTTCCTTTGTCTGAGGATAACGCCCAAGGCAAATTACCCCATTGGCCCAATGTTCCTAGTTCATATCTTACCCCTTTGCTGAAGCCCACTGTGGGACTTTCCTTACCTTCCTGTTTGGAGGAGTTGGCATCTTCTTTTGATGCAGCTTCAGCTAATACGCTACCAGAACATTCCAAGTTTGATTGTTATATTCATACTCACTGTGGATCTGGTGCATATTTCTTCCCCCATATACCCATTGACTGTTCTGTAGGAAGAGGTTTTAGATGTATGGGTAAAGGAGCTGTTGGCCAAAGGTGCCATCTTTCAGCGTACCTCTCCTGTTTTCTCCCCAATTCTCTTTGTGGAGAAAGCTGATGGAACTTTACATCCATGTGTCGATTATGGAAATTTAAACAATGTGAGTGTACCCGACCTCCCTCCCATCCCTTTAGATTCCCAGATTTCACGCTATGTGGAAAAGGAAAATTTTTTCTCCAAGTTGGACTGCCTCAATGCATTTAATCAAATCTGGATAAAGAAGGGCCAAGAGTGGTTAACCGCATTCCGCACCAGAAAAGGGATCTTCCAGTTCCGGGGTATGCCCTTTGGGCATAAGAATGCCCCTGTCATCTTTCAACGCCACATTGATGCTGCGTTGGGAGACTTGTTGGGGGTATGTGCGGTTGCCTACATGGATGACATCCTGGTGTTTTCCCCCAATCAGGAGTCACATGCAGTACACCTTTGACAAGTGGTGGAGAGATTTAGAGCCGCTCGCCTTACACTTAAGATTAGTAAATGCAAATTCTTCAAGTCCCAGGTTACTTTTCTACGTGACGTCGTTTTTGACCAGGGCCATATGATAACTCTAGACAAGGAGAAGGCTATTTGTGAGTGGCCTACCCCCACCTCTGTCAAGGAACTGAGGAGCTTTTTGGGGACGTGTACGTTCCTCAAAAGTTCACACCCAATCTCTCTGAGGTGGCAGCTCCCTTATATAAGGCCAGCGGTGCCAAGGTGCTTCAGTGGTCCCCCATTTTGGAGGATGATTTTCAAGCAGTGAAGTGCACCTTGTTATTGACATCCATCCTTCGCCATGTTGACCCTGCCAAGGAGTTCATTGTGTCCTCAGATGCTTCCAACTTTGCCATTGCGGCGGCCCTGTTACAGGTGGGTGAAGATAGGTCTGAGCATCCAGTGGGATATTTTTCTAGGAAGATGTCTTTGCATAAGTTAAACTACGCCGTATATTACAAGGAGTTATTTGCAGTGGTGGAGGCGCTGATTTATTGGCGTCACCACTTAAATGACTCCTCTCAACCATTCCAGGTTCGCACAGACCACCAAGCCTTGTTGTACTACCATGCTCAACATGTTCTAACACCACGTCAGACCCGTTGGCATGAGACCCTTGCCCTACTTACATTTTCCTATGAGTTCACCAAGGGCAAGGAGAATGTTTTGGCGGATGCTTTGAGCCGCAACCCTGCTTTGGCTCCCAATCCAAAGGAGGTAGAGATTCACAACACCCAGTTGATAATTCAACCGAGTATGAATCTGCCTCAACTTCCTAAGTCCATGGTACATACGCCAGCGCTCATGCCTCTGGAAAATGCAGCAGAATATAGTATGTTTATAAAAGTAGTTCTTTCTCAGCCGTTATTAGCTGAATATGCTATTTTTCTCGCTAAGAGCGCCCTGAATCAGGAGGACTTATCCAGGGGTTATCACATGAAGGATGAGATGGTGTGGTTTCAGGGGCGCCTATGGGTTCCTGATGGACCACTGCGCCTGGAGATCATCCAGGACCATCATGAAGGAATTATTGTTGGTCATCCTGGGAAAGCAAAGACCTTGGAGTTGATACGACGCACTTACAATTGGAAGGGCTTTCCTGTTCAGGTAGGGCGGTACTGTAAAAAATGCCTGATCTGCAATCAAATGAAACCCAATTGGCAACCTTTATCAGGGTTGCTGGTACCAGTCCAAAAGGCTGAAGGGCTCTGGACTTCCCTAACAGTGGAATTCATTATGAAGTTACTGTTTCAGATGGGTATGATGCAATCATGGTGGTGGTGGACCGCCTTACAAAGTTTGCCCACTTTATTCCTTGCAGAAAAACCATAACTGCTGCTGAAATGGACATGCTTTTGTCACCCATGTATCTGCGCTTCATGGGTTTCCTCAAGAAATCATGAGTGACCGGGGACCCCAGTTCACCTCCATTTTTTGGGAAGAGTTATGTAAAACTCTTCAGATTCGCCCCTGCCGTTCAACTGCTTATCATCCCAATCAAATGGGCAGACTGAGCGAGTGAAACAGTGGTTGGAACAATTTCTGCGTTGTTACACCACCGCAGACCATTCAGATTGGGATCCTCACCTTCCCATGGCCCAGTTTAGCTACAACAACACTTTGCATTCATCAATTAATTGTTAACCTTTTTGCTAACCATGGCTTTAACCCTGCTTTTAACATGGAGCCCAGCTGTGGTTCCAAAGTGGAAGCGGTGCTGGACTTTGCTAAGACTCTCAAGAAGGTCCATAAGGGGGTGTCCACAAGTTTGGAGGCGGCTATGCTGGTTTATAAGGAGAATGCCGATGGAAAGCGCCGAGTGGGTCCAGCATACAAGGAAGGGGATCTCTTGATGCTTAATGCTCGCAACATCCCTTTCAAGCAGCCATGCAAAAAGCTGGGTCCAAAGAGAAATGGTCCTTACCGTGTAGTTAGAAAGGTGGGACATGCCTCATACCAGTTGGATCTTCCCTCTGCATTTCAGGATTCTCCATCTTTCATGAAAGCAAGTTGACATTGTTTGAGGGCCCTCCTCCTGTGACTCCTGAGGCTTATCTTGTGGATGGGGCACCGGAATGGGAAGTGGAGGAAATAGTAGCCTCCCACCAGGTTAAGCGACGCCTTGAGTACCTGGTATTCTGGAAAGGGTTTGACGCAGCAGAGAACTGTTGGGTGCCAGAACGGGATTGTGTACATGCCCAAGACCTGATTGAATCAAACATATTTGTTTCCCTGAGGCTGCAAGATCTCAGCCTAAGCCGGCCGTTGATGCTATGAAGTTGCCGCCAGCACATAAGAACTTCTCCTTAGCAAACGCCCCTGGAGGGGGGGTGGAGCCCAAGAAGGAGGATAGAGTAATGTCATGGTTGGATGACATAATAGTAGGAACTGATTCTAGAGATAAGGCTGGGCGACAGGAGGCCCAGAAGGTGAAACTTCAGGCTCTTCCTGACTTGAAACACACCTTAGATCAACGATGGGTGCAAGCCAAGCATGCCCAGGTTGATACTAATGGGGTGCAAAACGCCCAGCCTCTTATCTCGGCCCAGGCACTGAAACAAACAATTTACATTTCAAATGAAGACAGTTCAATTCAGTTAATTGGAGAACAAGGGTTCAAATTCCATTCAAGTTATGAAATTTTGAGTTTGGGTAAAATATGGCTTCAATCGATTACTCAAGTGAAGGCACTTTTGGTGTATTTTATGAAAATGGATTGAAGCATCTGTTTATTGGAGCGTCAAGGCTTGGGCGCACTTATGTAGAACCTGAATTTCCCCAACCCACTTTAAATATTTTTTTTGTGACCAACATTACTCGTTAGTTGACTTTAATAAAATAAAATTACCTTTTATTTTATGTTTTATTTATGGTTCCTTGGGCTAACTTGGTGGTTGACTTCTTTGGGGAGGTCTCCAACTATGTGGGCCACTACCTTATATTGTAATTTACCAAAATTCCAGGTGCTCCCTTGGGCCGCCCAGGTCCCCTCCAGATCGAGGCACCCAAGCCCCCTGACGCCAAGTTACACTTGATTATGGACTCCCCTTTGGGGTCCACTCAAGATGTTATGTTTCTCACTTAATTGGTACTATATGTTGCGCTCTATACCCTTGCCTGGGGTACCTTTTGCACAGGCACCGTTTGAGGTGCCTTCTTTCCCTTTCTCCTTACAGCTTGTTCCCTAGCAATGTGGTTTTGCATCTCACATCACCTTTCTGGGAACGAGAGAGTTACAGACACTCTCTTGACAGCTTATCTAATGCTCGTTGAATGGAAAATTAGAACAGTTTATAATATCTGTTCATGTTCCCATCACAACTGAAAGGCAGAAACTTCTCTATCCGTACAAAATCACTTAGCTCCATGCTTTGGTTTCGAGGAACCAACAAAATAGGTTCATATTGTCAAGGGGAACATCCACTTGTGGGCAAAAAGAGGGTCACGAGGTTTATGCAAATTTGCCATAGTGGACTGGGAAGGAGTTGGATTTTGGGGAGGGGGAACTGCTGCAGCCCCTGGGGGACATTCGCTATCCAATCCATTGTTTTACTCACTGGACTCATTGCTGACTGCAACCTTACCTTCATCACCAGTCTGTTCACTGAAAAAGCTCTTTGGTTTTTGCTCCGCTTTGACCAAATAGCACCAACTTCGCCTGTCTCATACCCCCTGCTTAAGCTCTTTGAACTCATTCTATAATTCGTGGCAGAAATCCAAATCTGTGTCCAGTTTATGATCCTTATCTTAAAGCCATAAGAGGACATCCTCCAATGTTCCCTGCATTCTCACGTTCTGCTGTCTAGTGTCGTGCACTTTTCAGTTTTCTTCTCCACTTGATTGATAGAGCGGCTCATTCCCACAACAACACCTCATTAAACTGTTGAAGGTTATCCAAATGCACTCACATATCAGCTTAATCCACTGTATTAATGAATGGAAGAGTAATGGCTCATCCCCAAGCTGCTAGACTGGCTCTCCAACTGATTGATCTGACCTAGAAAGTGGCTCTATTCTGAGGTCACTAAGAAAGAGCTGGTCAAATGGTTGGCCATTCACTGGTTACTTCACTCAGATTGAAGTTGACTAAATTTGATTGCTACTGTGTCAGAGTGGTCAGTCATCCTCCACTCTAAAAAAGGGTAACCCAGTCCCTCATCTGAGCCACCACTGTGTCAATTCCTTTTCAACCATTCAGACAATTCCAAAATAAAACGCTCAGTTTTATTAACCAGAGTTGTGACATCCCGTATTAATTCACCCAAAAGCCCACGCTGGTCTAACAATTCTCCTATTACTTGGGGTAACTCATGATTTAAGCATGGGACTAGTTCATCCAGGCGATGGCGGATGTCCATGACACAACTGTCTAAATTCACTAGCGCCTCCTCTATTTCTGAGAAAGAGTGGTCAGGACGTTCAAGTACGAGTCAAGTGTCATTCTGTTGGGCCTGCTCGAAGTGCATGATATCGCTAATCTCAATATTATATTGGGCCATCACATGCATTAGTTGGCGGATCAAAGGCTGAACTTATGAAACAAGGTATTTATCAGTTCCATGTGAGCTGAGCCAGAGAGACAACCCCATTGTGGTAGCATCAAGGAAAAAAATATACAATGCATATTGAGATTCTTGGTTTGTTAATTATAAAACAGACTCAGAGCATTTCCCCCACATCTTCTTCATAGAGGTGGTAACCTCGCAAGAGCCATTCCATAAACCCTGCAGTTGCAGAGGGGTTACATTAGTGGACCTTCCCTGTTGGTTGGACTCCAACACGGGACAGGCAACTTACTGTAATTCCATCCTAGTTTCCTCACCCCCTGGTTCCATCACCATGAATAGTGCTGGTTCCTCATTAAATGTCTCCCTGGAGTATTGGTCATGAAACCCTATTAAATTCTGGCATAATGAGTGAGGCTCATCATGATGCCTTAGTTACCATTGTTATACAGTTGACCAGTGGCCCCCTGTAGTGAGCACCACTGTTAACTTTTGGCTGTATTGCTTAGATCTGCTACGTTGGTTGCACATATTAAACATTACTGTGAAACAGATGGACAATATGAAGATCGCTTGTCCTTAACACATTGTTGACCAGTGACAAGTTAACTCGTCATTGGTCAATAATATGATACTAAACAAAAATTTTAAAACTTATATAAAAATATGTCTAAAGTTTTTTTTCATTTTATTAGGTATATGTATAAAATTTATTAGAGCTTATAGAATGTTTTACTTTACTTCCATATTTAATTACAAAATGATAGCTGGAGACATAACATAGTTTCTGTTTAAAATTGCCTGTTAACAAAGTGTTAATAAATAATCCATCTAGTACTAAAAAAAGTGTTAATAAATAATAGCAATATATCTAAAATATGGAGCTATCACCCAGCTGACACTTTTTACTATTATATATAAAATGCAGACTATCTCTGCTAACTTTCGCCCTTCTTCCAACTCAAAACCTCACCCCTTCTCATTCTCACCATCAACTATTAATCCTCTATATTCCTATTTGGTTTCAACCCTTCCACTTAGTAATTCTCTATTTGCTATAATTTTAGAGATTTTATTCTATTATTAGGTATTCAGTGGAATCAATTCAATTCACCAAACTATCAGTACTTCAATTGATTCACTTCACATTGACATAATCTTCCACTTAGTATTGAGGCTCATCTCAATTCATAAATTCTGATCCGCCAGATATATGGCTTAACATACATTCATCTCAATTTCTTGACACCTGCCAAGACAATAAGGTTTTCACTTATGTGCCTCACCTTATTACCTTTGCTGAATAACAACTTTCCCAATGTGTCGAGGTGATGCACACTGTTAGTCTCATTGATGAGAAAACCCCATTATCTTTCTACTTCTGCCACACACCGCTGATGCTCCCACCCCCTTCTTTCCACGTTTACCCGCCACCTGAGGCTGGCTTCAGATGAAAATACACTGCCTCCCTCTATCCCTTTTAGGATGGATGCTTAGCCTAAAGCCGCAGCACATTATAGTATTTTTATCTAATTATCCCTTATTTAGCGCATTGTCTTGAAGATGCATGGAGAACCTCCCCTCTTAGATTGGTCACCACTAGTACTAAAAAAAGTATGTGGTGGAAGCTGATAGATTAGTGATGGTGGGACTGGAGATCCCCAAGTTTAGGTGCTAGATGAGTGTACCTGGATGGTTAGTGCTACCAGTTCCCATACCTGGAAGCTAAAAGGAAGACCTTCATGGACCTGTCCAGCTGGCCATCGAAACGAGGGACTGAGGGGTGTTGGTCTTAAGGATGACAGTAGCCAGGTTTTAAACTGCCCAGGAAGGGGACTGAGGGCTTTCTAATGCCACCCCAAGAGGGGTCCAATATACTAAGGTAAAGTTTTTTGGTCTGCTGGCTTGGGGAGTTTCACTGTGGACTTGTAGTATTAAAGTACACTAAAAAGGACAAAACAACAAGGGTCAACAGTGCTCAAACTGTTGGCTTGCATACTAACAGATCCCTGATATAGCTGATGCAAAATAAGCGTCACTTTATAAAACGTGGACTCATTAAGGATTTAGTGAAAAGTTTAATCAAGAAGGAGAAGCTTTCAAGTATATAAAGACAAAATAATTTATATCTCAGTGATACTAAAATTTAATTAGAGAATCTTTGTTAGCCCACAAATTTGAGCCATGTTAAGGAGTGAACTTTAATGGGGTCATTGAAGGGAAAGAAAGCAGTTTGGAAAGATTTCTTAAACTGTTGTTCACAATCTTTGGGGAAATAAAGTGCTAAAATTGTAGTCTAGCTGTTAATCTACTTCTGGGGATATACCATGAGTTAGGTTATAATATGTTGCTTAGAATCCATATTCTGCACTCCCCTCTTAACTTATTTAAAATGATTGTGGCACTTTAAGTGACATGAATTGAGGGCTCTTCCATCAAGGTATTTCAGCGATGGAAAAAGGTATCAGGGCAAGTGATCTCATCTATTTTTGCAGACTAACGTTAAAATCCCATTAGAGATTCCCAAGAAGTAGACTACAAACAAAACAAAAAATATGCTTCTTTTTAAATAAATAGGTAATATTCTAAGGGAAGAATTCCTTTCATATACGAGGATTATTTGGAAAGTAAGTTCCAAATAACCTTTGTATCTCTTTAAAAAATTGGATCTTACTTTTTGAATAACCCTCATATGTATCTCTGAACAAAGAGCTAAGAAAATTTTTCTGGTGCCATTGTGGGAATCCAGGTCGTTTTTGGCTCACTGGTTCTGACTTGCTCTGGATTATCAAAAGGGTTTTTTATAATAAGAGTAAAAACACTAATAATCAAAAAAACTGTTTTTATGGTATATTAGTGTTGGTGCCAAGTAAGATAAACGATTCATCTCAATTTCTTACCATGCAGTAATTAAATTGTATCATGGGTCAAAAGGGTTTCAATAAAAAATTTGGAATATCTTAGTATGGTCCAAATTAGGAAAGATGTGAATTTGGCCTATTAAATCTCGGAAAACTGGCTTCACATAAGCTGAACAACGGATGGGGAATCATTTTTGGGAAAATACCCATGGGGTAATGATTTAATATATTTCAGCCAGTCCCCACTAGTTAAAATTATTGCACCTTAGGGGGACCTCCACCAAGCCTATAAAAGGGGGTGGTCCCTGCTTAAGTGTTTTTCTTTAAACTGGGTGTGACCTGAGAGAAACCTCCAATGGGCTATATAGATTCCCTTGCGTAGCTGGGGCACTTCAACTTCCAACTTCGTGCTACTTGCCCATATGGTTTTCATAAAAGTGTTACCCCATTTTTCAGGGTTCCATCAAGAATTTGTTTAGGGTTTTTTGGATAATTAAATTTTTTTATTATCTAAATAACTCTATTTATCATTTTAAACTTGTAAATGTCTGGCATTTCCCCATTTAATCCCATTTTGACCCAAAACATTCATTTCTGGAGCCATGAGTGCAAATGTCCGACATTACCTTATCAAGAATGTTTGGGGGAGAATAGGGCCTTAGGAAGCGGTCATGTACCCAATTGATGTTAGCCTCTGTAGCCAAGGACTTTATAGAGTAATCATTGCCTCTCTTGTAGGTGATGGTGAAAGGGACCTCCCAAACTGATCTAAACTTGCCGCTTCTAGGAGTGATGCAGTTATGGTATTATAGGATCATGTCAGACCCTTGGAATGAAGGTAGAGGATTTCAGAGCTCATTTGCAGCCTGCCCTTATTTTGTCACCTTTTTCTCTAAATTGGACATTGCCTCAGATTGGAGCTGGATGATGCGCTGAGCCAATCTTCTCATGGCTTTCTTAGGTTCCTCAGCTATAGATGAGAATACATCTTTGGCTAAAAGGGCAGGTATGCCTGGTTCTAGCTTATAAAAGACACAGAATTGTGACATTTTCAAGATCTGGTGATAACTAATCCGGTAGGCCATAATAGCACTGGGTAGGAATTGATCTCAGTGAAGTGGATCAATAGAGGCCATTTTTGTAGAATGGAAACCAAGGTTCCATTAGATCTATCCACTGTCCCGTTGGTAGTGGGATTATATGGAACTGAGAAAAGTTGTTGGACTCCCATAGAAGTAGCCAGGATTTTAATTACTCTGGTGGTGAAGTTTTTACCATTATTGCAGAGTAGTACCTGGGACAGACATGTCGAAAAAAATGTATTGAAGTAAAAATGTGGCTGTGTCCTTGGCCGTTTGGTCAGGGAGAGCCATGGCATCAACCCACTTAGTAAAGTGGTCAACGGTATGAGGATAAATTTTTAATACAAGTAGTCTGAGGGAGGGGCCTACTACATTTAGACTAATGGTGTGGAACGGTTGTTGGGTAGTTGGTTGATACTGGTATCTAGTCTTGATACTGGATTGCTTTTTACATGTGAGACAGGGATTCAAAACTTCAACAATAGTTTCCATAATTCCTTCCCAATAGTGCCGATCATTAATCCACTCATAGATTTTCTTTGCTCCTCCATGACCTAGGATGAATTGTGCTTCCAGAATAACAGTTACACGCTCTGTGGGCCGAAGGTAAAGTAGCCACTTTGCACCCGCCTGCTTGTACAAATTTCAATCTCCACTTTGGTGTTACAAGAGTGCTGAGGTAACATTTTCTGTACAGGATCATCCTCATCCTCCCAATCATTGGGGGTCATTAAGAGGTCATATAACCTCTCACCTCACTATCATCTAAGTGAATGACTAGCAGATGAGTTAACCCATTAACATTCATGTGATGGGTTCCAGCATGGTGTTCAATCTTCATGTCATGATGCTGGAGCTTTAGAGACAAGCGAGCTAACCAGCCAGTAGGATCCTTCATGTTTTGTAACCACTTCAACGAAGCATGATCCATAACCACGTTGAAGGTAGTCTGTAAATATTTATATGTTTTGGGCTATTATCAGCAAACAACCCCAATAAAGTTATTACTGCACAGTTTCGGTTCTTGTGCACTTTGTCCGCGTTGTATAGTATATGATAGTATTTGGTGATAGTAGTATGAGGACTATTATCCATAGTTGAGTGGAATTCTTATATCTTGGCCCAACGTGCGGCCAGTATTCCAGCTCAAAATACTTGAGATGTCTTGATATAGGGATTATTTCTCTCGTTCTGTCAAACCCAATCTTCTCTGAGATTCCCTGGTGACAGTCATTCCAGTCAAACATACAGTTGGCAGCAATCCCCAATTATTCTCCTTTGTCTCTAGATCCCCGATCAGATCTTTACTCTTTTCCCAAAAGATTCTCCCAATTATCTCACACAGCAATAATATTCTTAAGAAGAATAGAACAATTGAAAGCTGATAATAGTTTACTACTTAAACTATATACTGGATGAACATTATAGAGCTTTATATCTGTAATATTATCTAGTTTTTTACTGTTTTTTAATATGAGTGAATTCTAGGGAAATTATAGTGGGGATTTGGTCATCTAACCCTCAGTTGACACCTCTTCAATGAAACAGCAGCCATTGCCATTGTATCACCCATCCTCATCTCAGCAGCAATGATCTTCCCCATCCTGGCTATGATTCTGTCATTGGACATCCTCGAGACCAAAACAGAAAGAGTCAGAAAACGTGTCCCAAACGTTTTCCTCTCGATCCAAGCAAACCAACCATATTTTGCTAGCAACCTGCTTAGGTAATGGGCCTTATTACCCATTAAGACAGGTCACATACCAACTGATAGATTTGCTAGTTTAAGGGTGGTATCACTCACCTCGCAACTTACTACTCATTCCCAATCAGTCAGTGATGAAACCCAACTGATCCCAATCAGTACACCTGATAGTAAATTACTATCAGATGCCCCTATTTCATCAGCAACTCCACCCAACGAGATCTTAAGTAATGTCTGGTATGATCCCCAATGGATATGACCAGTCAAATATCCCAAAATCCCCCAAACATGGTTACTCCAAAATTAGGGTCCACCAATTTTTAATTCACCTCGCATTAGGGAATTGTTTCCTAGCAATTCCTGGTAAACTAGCAGGCTGGGAATATGGGCAAAAATTCCAACACATCTCGCCTCTTGACTAGATTTTACAGCGAGAAAAGGACTGGACATGAGAACACCACTTCAGACACTTGGTCAAATACTTCATTGGCTCAAGCAGAGTATGATTATCAATACTCAACACTGCTTGGGATGACCTTTGGCATGCAGCTCTCTTCCTCTTCCTCCTCGATACTACCTACTCAGAGCGCGGTCCCCACAATCTACTGTCATGCCTGGCTGATCAAATTACTTGTGATGATATTAGTCCCAGGATTAATTTTCCCCCATCAGGGCATATGACCCACTGTCATATTCAAGATTCTTGGTCCAGAGTCCTCAATTTCCTGATTTTCTCCTTATCCTAGACAGGAGACTCTTGCTGTCAATGTTCATTTCATGGCCCAATTAAGAATACTTATTTATGTTCGCCCTTGTTATTTCTCTCATAACCTCTTGGATCAAGTCATTCTTAATTCTTCTCTTGGAGAGCTTATCCCATTAATTTTGAGATTAATTTCTCCAAAATTGGAGCTTAATGGATTGTAGAGTGCACAATGTCAACTTCCATATAAGTCCAACATCCCCCCTCTCATCCAGCTCATATGTCAAATTCTGAGTTGCGGTACCAGCAGCTTCTAAACAGTTTTTCTGATCAAGATGCTCAGCTCTTCCAGCAAATGAGTTAGCATGCACAACGGAACTTTTTCTATGGTTTTTCCAGGACTCATATGCCTAGTCTGGCGCCAGCGGCTAGTCCTTCCATCGAATTACCAGAAATGGTAACCAATCCCTCAGAAACCAGGCTTGCAATTGTTTCAAACAACTCTCGGGTGATTCTTCCTCTGTTGTCAATTCCAGAGTTGGATTTTGAAACTCTCCTGGATTTAGCTTCTTTCACAGATGCACTTACCATCATCGTGGATGCTCCTGAGATTATGACTTTTGCTCTTGATCGCTCTTTTCTTTCCAGGTTGGAATTGCTTCCCAAGTTTCTCTTCTGGCTCAGAAAATACTACAAACCCACTGTCTTGACTACTAAGCTCGCCATTGGTAACAGTATTCATTTCAAGCTCCCCTACACCAAATTATGTGCCCAACTCAACGAGGTTTATTCCCTAGCACTGGTCCCTCCGATCTTGAAAATATCCTGGATCAGGAAACCACCACTTATGCTCTTTACTTTGCCAGCCAAGTTCTTAAAAGTTGGTCCACAAAGCTTCCAGACTCTCCCAGGTTTCACCATTCCTTCAGTTTCAGCTTCTGAGAAGCCTGTAGTCATTGCTTGCAAGATGCCATTTGCTCCCTGCATGACTATCTCATTTTCAGCGCTTCCCATTGGTATCTTCCACTGATGGCTTTAGTAGGGGGCATGATTTGGCAACCCTCATCAAGCATCCCTTGTTCGCTGCCAGCCCATATGTCCGGTGTTCTTGATGAAGCCCATTTCAGGGCAAAAGACTAATCTTCCAGCTCTAGTACCATATTGGATTTACTTGGGGTTATTCGCTGACTGCCTCTTTTTATACTGTTGTTTTCCTCCCCGCTCTGGGGTTTCATGATTGTCTTCTTCTGACATTTCAATTTCCCTTCTCCTAGTTGCTTTCTCGCAGGGATCTGCGTCCACTCAAAGAACTTGGTTTCATGTAGGTCTATCCCTTGCTAGCATCCAATCTCACATTGATTTAATGGGCTATTCGTTCCTACTGCGATCCATCCTCCCTTCCCAAGAGGTGACATAGGTGGAATCATCCCATATTGAGGACAATTAAAACTAACAAAAGTTTTAAAACTATATTGATTTTTTTCTATGCAATTTATAATCTTTTTTCCATTATCTCCTATCAAACTTTTATTTTTATTCTTCTTTTTCCATGGGACTTGACCTTGTTTTGGTTCAGCGGTCCATTTTTTTTATTTTCCCCCCAAACTGGGTCCTGGGTACTTAACCTACCAGTTTTCTATGGCTCAGAGGTCCTTTTTTCAGACCTAACTATCTAGATTGGTTCAGAGGTCCTTTTTTCAGACTTGACATAATCATCAGGACATGAACAACTTAATAGTTTATCAGCCCTTCAGGAACTCTTTTGTTTTTTTATCAATCCATTTCTTCAGATACTTAGCATTGACTTGATTTATAACTCTTCCATCCAAGGGATTCTTGATGGAGTAGGCGTCAGTCACCATCTTAGCGATAATCTCAAATAGACCTAACCACAATGCATCCAGTTTGTTTCTTCTTCCAAAAACCATGTGTATCGCAATAGGCTACTCTTTCGCCTATTTGATATTCTGCTAAGGCCAGTCAGTTCTTATCGTCTGTCACTTTCGCTCATATCCTTTTCTTCAATGTAGTATCAAATGCTTGTAATTGCATCTCAATCAGGATATTTGTCAATCATTTCAATTACTGTTTGGCACTCATCCCCAATGTTGGTTCTACCACCTAATATAAAATCAGAGGCAACGCGGCCTTCATCCTGTATAATAACTCAAACAGCGTTTTTCTCGTAGCCATATGATGACTGATATTGTAGGCAAACATCACCAAACTCAGTTATGTTCCCCATGCGGAAGTTCTTCCTGCGACCAGCTTCCTCAGCACCATGGCCAGCGTTCCATTCACTCATTCTACCAGTCCGGTCCTTTTCAGCTGGTAGGGTACTGACACGAATCCTCTGATCCCCATTATCTCATTCAGTCACATGATCACATGAGACGTGAAGTTTGTTTTATTATTGCTAAACGGGACCTGTGGACATCCATGTCAATATACTACTTGATTCAGGAGAAATTCGCGGTGCTTGTAGCGTCTACTTTCGCCAGGGCCTTTGTCTTAACCCATCTCGTCAGATGGTCAATGGCAACTATTATGTACTTGACTCCCCCTGTGCTCATTGTCAGCGGTCCCATCACATTGATGGACACTGTATGCCAGGCAAATCCAGGGCGGACCAGTTAGTATCCAGTTGTATTCTTATGTGGCTTGTGCAGCTGGCACTCCATGCAACAAGCTAGATAGTCCGCAACATCATAGTTGATTGACTCCCAGTAGTAGTACTGGTGAATATGATCAGTTGTTTTTCTCAGGCCTCCATGACCAATAACTTTATGAGTGGCTTAAATGATAGCTGCTTTTTCTGACAGCTTTGAGAATAGAAATCAAATCCCAGTTAAACATCTTAAAAACTTGTCTACCCATGGTCTTAGTGTTTTCCATCACTTTTCAAAGTGCACCTTGGATTTCTTGGGGCTCGTTCCCAATTTCTCCATCAACCATTCTCTGGAATAGCTCATCCACCTGCGGGTATACCATCTGGACCATTGGCAACCACAATAAGTCATCCACATCCTGGTGAAAGCCCCTGCTTGGTGGACAATCTCGTAATCATAAGCCTGTAGCTTAAGTGCCCATTGGACCAGTTGTCCTTCTAGTTCTATTAAACTATGGATCCAACGCAATGAAGAGTGGTCTGTTACCACTTTAAAGTGCGTTCCATGGATATATACCCAAAAATTCTTACAGGCACAAATGACCACAAGGTATTCACATTCAGTTATGGTGTAGTTCCTCTAAGCGGCTGAGAGTGTCCAGCTCACATATGCTACTAGATGTTCGTCCCCAAGTTCATCTACTTGGCTTAGTATGGCGCCTATCGCTGTCAATGAAGCATTGGTTTGTATGCTAAAATTTCAATTGAAATTCGGATATTTCAAAATTGGAGAATCTACTAGGTACTGGTATACCTCATCGAAGGATTCCTGCGCTTCTTCAAACCATACGAATCCTTTTTTGAATCCTTCAACAGATGGAATAAGGGCTCGGCTATTTGGGTGAAGTCCCAAATAAATCTTTGTAGTATCCAACCATCCCAAGGAACACTTGGATGTCTCAGACACTCTTCAGCACAGCCATCCATTCTATGGCTTCTATCTTCTGGGCTTGTGGCTGCAATCCACTAGAGTTGATCACAAATCCCAGATATTCCAATTCTTTTTTAAAGAAGTGAAACTTCCTCGGCTTAATCTTCAGGTTAGCCGCGAACAGTTGCTTGAATACTTCTTCCAAGTGGTGTAGGTGATCAGTAAACGTCCTACTGAACATATTGATATCGTCCAAGTATACCAGGATGCCGGACAACTTTAAGTCGCTCAGTATAGCATCCATGGCCCTCTGGAACGTTGCAGGTGCATTACATAAACCCTGGGGAATCCTCATAAGTTGGTATAGCCCCTGCACGGTAACAATCGCGCATTTTTCCTGGTCATCTTTTGGAAAGTCGATTTGCCAATATCCCAAAATCAGATACATCGCAGAGAAGTACTTCGCTTCTCCCAATTGATCTAGCGCGTCATTAATTCTTGTTAAGGATACAAATCATTCTTCATAATCTTATTAAGCTTTTGGTAGTCAATCACCACCTGGTTGGAGCCATCCTTTTTCTTCATGATTAGAATCACATTCGCCCAGGGACTCAATGACAGAACTAGAAGCCCATGCTTCACTAGTTTGCTTATTTCATCTTCCACTACCTCTTTGGCCACTTTTGATCATCGGATTGGTCTCATCCAAATCAGCAAATTTTCCCAGGTGTCAGTCGACCTTGTGGATCACATCTCTCACACATCCCAAATCGTGGTCATCCTGAGTGAATACTTCCTGATACTTTTGACCAATTTGAGCACTTTCTCTTGCTGGCCTTCCATCAGATCAGCAAGTTGCTCTCAATCAACCAATAGGTTGATACTCTTGGTTACCCCAGCAGGTAATTCCATCTCATCAAGAGTCCCAAACTCATAGAATCTCCTCAATTTGACCATCAGGATCAGATGAACAAATGCGATGATCTGATTCTTCATGATTTTCATTGGTTTTTCATCTAATTTCGCCAGGAGATCTCGAATTTCTCCATGGCCCAGCATTATTATTCCAGGAGCCACCCATAGGCTCTACTCTGGACTTCTTCCAGGGGCTTCCAACCTCCCCATACAGCAGCTCAGGTTCTCCAATGTCAACCCTGTGTCAACTATCATCTGCGATCCGCCTGGTATGGTCTTCTAATTCTTGATCCTCAAAGGAATTCCCTGGTTCTATAGGATTTCCATCAGCATCTCTCATCACTTCCGACCAACTAATTAGTATTGAATCAGTACAATGCCATCATTGTATATTAAATTGATGAAGTTTTTTCACCTATTCAGGGGAGCTTCACCATCCTCTTGATTTACCAATGATATCGTCTGACCTAATATGGTCAACGTACTATCCTCAAAGTTACATTTATCTCTGTACTTGCGTAGAAATTCTATCCAATCAGAATGTCATAGTTTTTGGTTAGCCAAAACTATTGCTGGCGCAGATACCACCAAGGACCTGAATCATAGTGGCAAAGCAATATACGCTCCACAGGAGATGGTGGTATTCAGCCCAGCTGTCCTTTATTCTTTCTTATGTTCCAAGTCTGGAGAGATCTTCATCCTCTTTACCAGATTGGTCAAGACAATGTTGATGGGCGCACTGCTGTTGACAATCGCCTTCACCTGCACTCGATTCATTTGAATATCTATATATGCACAATTGGAGTATTGCAATATAGTGTTTACTGAGTGTATAACGGCGTTATTAGCTGAATTGATGGTGTGAATATTTTTGCTGATAAATCAGGAAATGATTCCTTTATCATGTTGAGGGGGATTGACATATTGGCCTCATCTAATTGGACTTCAGAAAATTCTTTGAAATTCTCAGCAGTTCAAATCTTGTCTGCCAGTTGTTATGTGTACGGCTAGGCAACTTCCTTGATTATCTTGGGTTTGACTCCTTCGCCCTGGATCTGGTCACTGCATTTATGTCCAAATTGACCACTTGCTACAGTTGCTCCTGTACGTCTTCATCCATTAACAGATCACCAATATCAATTTCCACGGTCATGATGTCAGGAGGAACAGGCTTCTCCTCAGCTCTAGGCTGTTCCCCGTCTAGGCCACAGTCCCTTTTCCTGATTCCTTGGTGGCAGCTGTCTCTTTCGCCTGGACCACGTTGATTTGATCCTTCAGCTTCTTGCAGTGAACGGCGAAATGTCCTTTCCCACCACAATGGTAGCAGACCTTTGCTTTCTTATTCAACCGTCTGAATTCTTCAGGCTTATTCCCTGGCACAGTTTGGTTGTTTGTCTCTTTAGCACCTCCGTTCCCCTTCATGGGATTCGAATTGCACACCAAATTGGATTTGAAACTTCTTTTTGGGGTCATCAAAGGTTGCTCCCAAAATTTTCTTATTATCTACCATTTGAGAGGTAGTTATTTCCATTGCAAACATGGAAGACATTATGCGGTGAAAATCATGATAGGGCTGAAGGGCCACTTGTAAGGCGATTCTGGAATCAAGTCATCCAGTACCTTCGCTCCAATCAGGATTTGCGACTTCTGGTAGAACTGATCCGCGAAGCTTGCTAAAGACTCATCTTTATGGAACTGGATTCCCATAAACTCCTGTTTGTGCTTTGACATGCATGTTGGACTCCCAAATTCCTTCATGATAGATGCCTTTGCCTCTGCATATGACCGGCTGTCCCCCACCAGGTAAGGTAACACTAAGTTCTGACGGTTAGTGTCTAGGCAATTCTTGACTGTCAACGCCTTTTTGACAATCACCGTAGCCATACATGATCATATCAAACCGTAGAAAAAACTCTTGGGCGTTATCCTGATGGAACATTGGCAATTTTGGCGTTGCTTAAATTCCTCCGAGTTATTTCTAGCCGATTTTCTAGATTCAGCAACTCAGCTCACTTGGGGAGTGACTTCATATGTCATCTCCAAAATGGCAGCAAAAGCAGGTGGCATATTTCTTGGGGCATTCAACTTCCTAAATTATCATATGAAGACTTCTTTCTTCAGCATTTCTGGCTGCAATTAGCTCACAATTGCATTTGTGAGTTTTAAGTTCCTCGACCTGTTTCATCAGTTGCTCTATATCAGCGCTGAAGTTTCTCAAAAGAACATGATCCGCTTCTTGCTCCGTTTTCAGATGTAAGACCTCTCTAATTAGGTCCCCTTTTATCTTCTTTAATGAAGTTACTGTCCCAAGTACCTCATCCCCAAAACTCACAACATTATCAACCCTTCCTCCATCTTGGCGATTAGTTCTTCCAAGGCTGCGAATTCAAGATGATCTGCTGAGTTTAGGGCATTCTGATTCATGGTGGCTAACTCTTCATCCACAGTTTTCATAACTCATCCTTGTACAACATCCTTATAAGTTCTTCTACTCAACTATACCCCTGTAGTGAGCATAAACTTGTAAAAATCCATTGTTTTGGGTTATTATCGGCAAATAACCCCAATAAACTTATTACTGCACAGGTTTGGTTCATGTGCACTTTGTCCGCATTGTATAGTATATGATAGTATCAGTTGATGAAAACTTTTCTCTCTCATTGCAATCACTTTTGCAACTTAATAAATTCAAGTCTGACTTTAGTTTGATAATCTCACAGAGGATATTAGTTTGCGCCCATGTCAGGGAGCAGTTAGGCAAATAAGGTAAAAGGCACAGGTGGTTGGCCCACAACTTCCAACGTTTGCAAACGCCCCAGAGAAACTGGCGGATTAGATAAAAATAAAAAACTGGCAGTTACTATTTCTCCGGAAAACCTCACTTGGCAGGCGCGATGTAACCAGTACATCAACACGCCGCACTCTCAACCACTCTCATCAGTGGAATATGGAGTCCAGGTGTTGCTGTATATTCAACAAATAGCGTTGTGGGAAAACTTTTGTGGGGATGTGCACACTCATTTCCTGACAGCGGTGTACGTCGCACCTCACTCCATGTCATGTGGTTGGCTGGATCTCAGTTTCAAAAACAAGGAGGCAGCAGACGAAGCTGCTGCAGTGTGCATTGTGATCAACCTCCCCAAAGGGCAGCGGGTCATCAAAACCAAGCACACCAGATGGACAAAATCCAACCAAATTTTCCTCACGTTTGACTTTTTGCCCACTATGGTCAAGCGTGCCATTCTGGAGCAGCACCTGAAAGCTGCTCTCACCATATACAGCGAAATACAATCCTTTGATATGCAACGCTTTACGCTGATGCCACACCTGTGCACCGGCAAAGCCATTGCAGTTCTGACCCCAACTGAGGAGATTGCGAAGGACCTAACCCAGATCCCGCACTCCACTTTTATTAATATTGAGGGGCATACCACCCACCCTTTCTGGGTGACTGTGGACAGCGCGCCCCCCATCTGCACCCACTGTGACGCGTTTGGCCATAAGGCACACGCATGCCCCACCAAGGAGGGCATCACAATTCAAGAGAACCCCTCCGGCGGCCATGACCAATGGGGAGGCTCACTATTAACCAATCATTAGTACCAAAGAGGCCTACCCATGGGAGCACAAGGCTGCTACTTACTAGTAAAGCCTGTCTCCCCTCAAGAGCGAAAGAAGGCCAAAAAGGCCCACAGGGCCACAGCCAAGGAAGTGGCCAGGTCGCCTCTGCTATCCCACCCTCCCAACGCTAGGAGGACATTGGAACTTTCATGGTGGAAGCAACTCGGGAATCCCTCAACTAATCAGATTGGGATGCCCAAGCCAATTGGGCCACCCAATCTGAGGATCTGATGGGTGACTCAATCTCACCCAACCTTTGCACCCAAGCCCCAATTGGAACTGATTTGGTCTCCAACCTACCTGAAAATTTTTTTTGACCAGAACGTTGGTGCACTGAACTCAACCGCACCGCAAAAAAATTCATTCAACAGTGGGGAAACCAAAAGTGAAGGCAAAAGCCAACGCGAACCTGTCTGCTAAAAATAACAGATCTTCCAATAGCGTTGCTGCAAACACCTGCGCTGCCATGAAGGCCCTTGGGGATCCAGAGGAGGCTGGTGGGCTTGGGTGCCCACCCCCCCACACCTAAGGTGTGATGGGGGAAGCCTTCACTTTAGGGACGTTGAACATCGCTGGACTCAAGGCCTTGCCGTCCTGGGGTAGGAAACTGAGTTTTTTACAAAAAAATTTACCCATGGACATCCTGGCCATCCAGGAGTCCCATGGTCCGCGAGGTTCTGAGGATGCTAGGAAAACCATGCTCCTCCCTTCACTTTCCTTCTGGTCTGAGCACTGTGGGGTGCTTGTTCAGAAAAACACTTTTTTTAAATTTTTATTGACTGAATCCTTCCTTGATGGCCAAGTCCTCTTTGTCACATATTCGTGGGCCAACGTGGCACACGCTATTGTCAACATCTATGCCATGACCTGTTCATGAGAGCATCGGGAATTTTTCTCATTGGTCAAATCCCTTCTGTTACCCTCTGACCCTTTCATAGTTGGCGACATGAGCTGTTGACTAAACACATCCACAGACCGCTGGCCTTCCTCATCCCACACCCCCCAGGGTCACGAAGAACTTCGCGTTCTAAAGGCCACCCTTGGGTTGTTTGATGTGCTGCCATGGCAAGCTCCGCTGCTCAAGAACATAATGCATTCCCATGTCCACAACGGCCAATTAATGTCCATGTCCCACATTGACCTTATCCTCGCGCCGGTGCAATTTTGATCCCATATTTCCCACTTCCACACATCAAAAATCAATTTCTCCAATTACCGGCTGGTCTCAATAACCTACCACCTACCCATCACAGTGGCTAGGGCTCCACATTGGTGCAAACTCCGCCCACCCAAACTCGCATCACCAGGATTTTCCACATGGGTGGAATCTGCGACTTCAGCAAAAGAGTTTATTACACCATTTTGTGTGGACCCAATCTCCACATGGTCAGCCTTCAAAGCGGATACCATCTGCCACACTCGCCACCTCTCCTCCCGACACTCATGAGCTACCTCAGCCATCATCTCGCGCGCTCTGGAAGAGTTGGCACACCTGGAGTCCAACATCCCAGCCACGTGCTACAGCCCTGCTTGGGGCTGGAAGTGGGCAGAAGCAGCCGCCCACCTCAACGCGCTTGAAAGGCAACACAAACATTGGGTTTGTGTTCAGTACAGGGCCAAACACATTACAGAGGGTGGCACATGCTCCGCTTATTTTTTTAAAAAATTATTTGCACTGCACCAGAGCGTGGCCTGCACACAGGTGCAGAGGTCAGATGATTCCGTTGCAGATACGCCGGCTGAAGTGGCGATCAAAATACAAAAGTATTACTCCAAGTTGTACCAATCCAATCCAATCCAATTCCGCTGGCCAAAATGGCGAAATTTCTTGATAGCACTCACATCTATACCATTTCCTGATACCCGGAGTTAATGAATTTGATTACTCCAGCTGAACTCTGGTCCGCCGTCCATGGTGCGCCAAAACGTAAAATGCCCAGGCCCTGATGGCATTCTGTATGAGTTCTATAAGAAGTACTTCAAATATCTATCCCCACTGCTGCTTGCCTCCCTTAACCAAGGCCTTCTGGATATGCGCCTTCTACCAGGAGGGCAAGAGGCCTTCACCATCACACTTTTTAAGAAAGGGGATAAGCTAGACCTAGCCAACTGGTGCCCCATTTCTCTAACTAACACGGACACCAAAATTTTAATTAAAGTCATGGCTAACCATCTAGGGATTGTAGCCTCTACCACCATCTCCCCAGAACAATTCGGTTTCATAAACCAGAAGGTTGATTTGGGACAATGTGCACTCTGTGGCTAACGCATGCCAGTCCACAGCCTCTGGGGCACTAGTATTCTTGGACCAACAGAAGGCCTATGATAGAGCAAAATGGGAATACCTTAGGGCCTGCCTCCACCAATTCTGCTTACCCCCTCGCTTCATCAGCTGGGTGATGATGCTTACGGAATCTGCAACAATGGCAGTGCGTGGCCCTGGCTTCCTTACAGATGTAGTCCGCCCTCAAAGGGGCCTACGCCAAGGGACCCCCTTAGTCCACTCTTATATAACTTCAGCCATGACCCACTACTTTGAAACGTGAATGCCCACCTCACTGGGGTCCATGTACCAGGCCAAGCCCCAGTCAAGATGATATCGTTTGCAGATGACTGTTTGGTTGTGGTGTCTGATAATAAAGATGCACGCGCGCTTGAAGCTCTCATCCAGGAGTATTCTTGGGTAAGTAATGCTGCACTGAACGCCTTAAAACCGAAATCATCCTCCTTGGTCAGTATCAAACCTGCTGGGCCCCAGCGACCTGAGTCCAGCCTGACCCTTCTGCTCGCACATGTGCTCGCCTTCCCTGCCCACCCCACACCGCCCCACTTGTGCTCCCCTTTGTGCCACGCCCTACCATTGGGCCTGTCCGCCATCTGGGCGTGTGGGTGGAGGCAGGCGGGTATGCCTCAGCAGTAATGGAAAGTCATATTCTAGGCAACGTGACGAAATGCATTGCCTCCCTCAGAGCCCACCCTACTTCCCTTACTGGCAGGGTTGTTTTAGCCAACTCTATGTTCCTCTCCAAAGTTTGTTTTGGAGCCCATGCCATCGCCTTCTCCCTGGGCTTTTTCAAATCTATGTATGCCCTTCTGCAAGGGTGGTTTTGGTCAGGCCGCCCACCGCCAGTGCAGCTTGAGGTCATGTTTGGCCCTCATCGTTGTGGTGGCATGGGCCTGCTCAACTTTAAAGCCCATGCTGCCAAGATCCTGGGCATCTGGATTGCGGCCATCACCGCCCCTACACTACTCTCCCAACACTGGTCCCGCGCGGCCTGCTCCAACTTCTCCCGCCCCCTGGGCCTTACCAATCCGTTGCACCCTCACTCCTTGATGAAATATCTGGATTCCCAACCATCGGCCACAGGTCCTCATGGTACTAAACCCCACTGCAAACGAATCCTTCTCTCCATGCGGAGCGCTGAGTGGAGAATATGTATTTGTGGA
Source organism: Massospora cicadina (assembly GCA_022478985.1). Taxonomy (NCBI): domain Eukaryota; kingdom Fungi; phylum Entomophthoromycota; class Entomophthoromycetes; order Entomophthorales; family Entomophthoraceae; genus Massospora; species Massospora cicadina. The sequence continues at coordinate 34,318 of JAKSZP010008437.1, forward strand.
CACACAGCCCAGAGAGGCCGCCCCTCTCCTCAGCTCACATAAGAAGTACAGGGGCTACCCATTCAAGACGGCTTGATCCCCACACGGCCCCATGTCCTATCCAGGGTGGACTACCTGGACATGATTGACATCCCTTATTCCCTTGAGACCCAGAAGACTATTTGGAAATACGCACACCACCCCCTGTTGCTGCCTCATATCCGTTCCCATGTGTGGCGCTGCCTGAGGTGGGTGTACCATACGGCTGAGTGCTCTAACGCTTTACACTCATCATGCGTCATGTGTGGCCAGTATGGAACGCTGTTCCACCGCCTGGAGAAGTGCCCTACCTCTGAAGCGATATGGCGCGAAGTTCAACGTCTGCTTGTCCAGGATCAGACACATCCCTTCAGTCTGTCAAGGGATATGTTTGCTATATCCATGGTATCCCCTCTTCCACCCTCCCTCCATGTTCTGGTGGTCGCAATCGCCATGTGGACTATCCACATGATTGTCTTGGATGCCATAGCAGGCTCCACCCCCACCCTCCCTGAAGCTGTCCACAGATTCCGGTCCCATTTGGTGGACCACTTTCAAGCGTGGATGTTTGGGTACATCCCACCGCGTTGCCATCAGTTGGTCTCCTCCTGGTTCCCAGTTTGGTTCGTCAACTCAGACCCCTTCCTCCACACGTGTTCAATTGTGGTTACGGCCCCTTTACACGTTCCCCCCTCCTCCCCATAGTGGCGTTCCCGCTGGCAATAGGAGATAGCATCGCTTCTCTGGGGTGCTTCCCTGTTACTGAGTTTAGTTTTCTTTAGTGTTTACTTTCAGAAGAGTCTGTCCCCTGGTCAGCCTTCCCTGCAATAAATTAAGTTAGATAGTATCAGTAAATAATAGTACGATGACCATTATCTGTATTTGAGTGGAATATTTGTATCTCAGCCCAATGTGCGGCCAGTATTCCCAATCAAAATACTTGAGATAACTTGATAAAGGGATTCATTCCCTTTGTTCTGTCCAATCTGATCTTCTCTGATATTCCCTGGTGACAGTTGTTCCGGTCTAACACATAGTTGGCAGCAATCCCCAATTGTATCTCCTTCTTCTCTAGATCCCCGCTCAGATTTTTAATCTTTTCCCAAAAGAGTCTCCCAATTATCTCACACAGCAATAATATCCTTAAGAAGAATAGAACAATTGAAAGCTGATAATAGTTTACTACTTAAACTATATACTGGATGAACATTATAGACCTTTATATCTGTAATATTATCTAGCTGTTTACTGTTTTTTATTATGAGTGATTCTAGGGAATTTATAGTGGGGATTTGGTCGTCTAACCCTCAGTTGACACCTCTTTGATGAAATGGCAGATGCTGCCATTGGTACACCCTTTCTCATCTCAGCAGTAATGGCCTTCCCCATCCTGGCTAGGATTAAATCATTGGACATCCTCAAGACCTAAACGGAAAGAGTCAGAAAATGTGTCCCTAACGTTTTCCTCTAGATCCAAGAAAAACAACCATATTTGGCTAGTGACCTGCTTAGGTAATGGGACTTATTAACCATTAAGGCAGGTCACACACATCAACTGATTGATTCACTGATTGCAGGTGGCATCAATCGCCTCGCAACTTACTAATCATACCCACTCAGTTGGTGATGAAACCCAACCAATCCCAACCAGTACACCAGATAGTTAATCACTATCAGATGCCCCTTCTTTGTCAGAAAATCTGCCCAACGAGATCTTAAGTATTCATCTGGATCAATCCCTGATGAATATGACCAGGCGAATATCCTAAAATCCCCCAAACATGGACCATCTAGTACTAAAAAAAATCCCCAAAACATAGTTCCTCCAAAATTAGGGTCCATCAATTTTCAATTACCTCGCATTAGGGAATTGTCCCCTAACGATTCCTGGTAATCTAGCAGGATGTTAATATGAGCAAAAATCCCAACACGGTCCCATATAGGAAAGGTTGGTAGTTCTTTACAGCTAACAGAACAGCAAGCCACTCTTTTCCGTTACACTTTAGTTGCGTTCCACCTTTTAAAGCATCTCACTAAAATAGGATACAGGATGATCTACACCATTTTCATCCAATTGGGCTAAGATGGCCTCAACAGCGAAGTCTGAGGTCACAGTAAACAATATAAAGGGTATAATATAATCTGGGTGCCAAAGGATAGGACGTTGTTGTAGTAGTTGATTTAGCATATCAAACGCGGCCTTTTGTTTAGCACCCCAATGAAAAGGGGTATTCTTTCGGTTTGGGACCATCTAGTACTAAAAAAGGGGGGTATTCTTGTTTAATAGGTGGACAAGGGGCTCGCTGAGTTGGGTGGACTTAGGGTGATTTTTTTTGATACTGCATCATCCCTAGAAATACCTGAATATCCTGTAGATTTTTAGGTGGAGGCATTTTTGAGATTTCTTTGACCTTGTCCTGTATGGGTTGGATTTCTTCTTGGGAATTGGAGTGGCCAAGAAAATCCAATTTCCTTTGGAATAAGGTACAACTTAAAGGAATAATATCTTTCTTTCGCTTTGATACCTAAATCAAAGCCAAATTCAGATTTTTTAAAAAATACAAAACATGACTGCTCAATTGAGCCAAAGCTTACCAATGTCAATTCAATTCACGCCTGCTGCCCCATCCTGGGGTGGTGGTACGCTGCCATATGGTATCTTTCAGCCGCCACCAAAGCGCGCCTTAGCTGGCAATGCTAGCCCTCCCAGTGCTACTGGGCGTTATGTCCCCCTTGGGACTTGGCCCACCACCTTGAAAGCTCTCAGGAGGTGCTCTGGAGCCCTTTGGTGCTTCCACGGAGAAATTTTCGTTTTGGCCTCTGGGTCAAATATGGGAATCTCTTCCATATGCAAGTGTGGCCATCATTGAGATGGCTACGGCGGTTTTCAAATCTGCTGGCTATATCAACTTCCGCCCCTTTAAGGGTACTTCAACCTCAGCTTCTGCTCTGAAGCCAATGCAGCGGCAGCAGCCAAGCTGCAATTAATTTATAAAAAATTCCTTTGCCCACCATTTGCACCTGGCTCCCAGTTGAGGCCACTTTGGTGGTCCAGTTTGCTGGGTAGCCCTCCTTCCTTTCCCCTGAACACCTCTGCCATGATCTCATGGAGGGTTTGGCCATTTACAGCGCAGACCCCATGTTGCAGTTAGTGGTGCCCCATGGAGCGGATCATCTGGAAGGCCCTCACGCCTTTGTAACAATCCACCCATTTCATCGTGACACCCACCTTGCAATTCCCCCCACACCGTGATCAGGTCCACCCCTGATCATCCTTCTTGGGTGCACGTCAAAGATGGCCGCGCCATCTGCCTTTGTGTTTTGAGCTCAATCACTTGAAGCGCAAGTGTCCTATGGCTTCCACTTGCTGCTTCCACTGCTCCCCCTCTGGCGCCGCCCCAGCGGCTGCCTCACCCCAATTTTTTGAGTGGGGCGAGATCCTCCCGCCCCCAACCTTAGCAAATTCTGGAGTGGCTTCCAAAGCCGCAACCTTAAAAATTCAAAAAATTTAATAGTTTCAGTCGAATTATGGCGTCCTGAGCTGATGGCTGAAAATGTTTTGGCTGAGCTGCAATAGTTGACAGCTTGCGGCCAATCAGGTGCTGCCAACCTGCCATCTACGGTGGCTGGGCCAGCACTAGCCAATTCAAATCCATTTAAAGCGCTCAAATGGACTTATGATTCAGATCAGGCTTATAATGTTAAGCCTGATTTTGCTTTGGAGAAATTCTTCATCAATCCTCCTGATTTGCGCCCCCACCATTTTCACCTTAAAAATGGCTTTCCAGCTTATTAGAATATAAATAAAATGGCAGTTGAAGCCGCTGCTGCTCCTGCCAACACCCTACTATGCCAGCAACTCCATGGGGTGATGGAACCCCCGGTTGAGGGTATTCCTATCCTCAATTTCCCCAATGATTTTGAGGAAGATGCAAAATATTAGATTGTTGAGCTCGCTTTTGGTGCAAGCTGCGCTTGCATCGACATGGCAAAAACCTCTCTTTTTGACCCCAACTATCTTCAAACCCAAAAGCGCATCAAGTCTTTCACTTTTGTGCTGACAGTCATCACTTTCTCTGAGCATCAACTTGCTCAATATGTTGAGGCGATGGATACCACTGGCCTCACAAACGAAGAAAACCCTCAGCTATACCTCCTCATGCCCCATATCGCTGATGCTCCTAACCCTATGTTGTCCTCCCTGGTCCTCCAGCTAAAGTGGGCACCGGACAAAAGTTTCCCCAAAGCTTCCTCGCCTTCTGATTTGATTTCATATGCTGATAACCTAGGGCTATATTAGGAATTTTTTTATTTATGATAATCCTTTTATTTGGCCCATTTTCATATAAAGATGCGTGGCGGCTCCCCTTTTGGGTTGTGCACCACTAGTGCTAAAAAAGTACAATTTGAGGGTTTTAACTTAATCTTTGACTTACTTAACCATTGAAACACCTCCTTTAGGTGATCAAGTTGTTATTGAAGGTCTTTAAGAGCACCGTTATGTCATCAAGATAGACAATGACACAAGTTAATTTCAGGTCCTGAAAATTTGATCCATCACATGCTGGGAAGTTGCAGGTGCGTTGCACAACCCTTGATGTAATCAGGTTTTGGAAAACACCCTCACTTCAAATAAGAGCGCATCTCTCCAGATCTTGAGAAGAAAGGTCCATTTGTCAATAGCCACAAGCTTAGTACGTTGTGGAGAAGAAGTTAGATCTGGAGAATTGTGCTAGGGCTTCATCAATGTGGGGGATAGGATAGCTATCCTTTTTTCGTGAGGTTATTTAATCTTCTGTAATCCATACTTATCTGATGACCTCCATTTTTTCTTTTTAAATAACAAAAGTGGGGAAGACCAAGGGCTTTTTTAAGGAACTAGTAACCCCGCGTCTAGTAACTGCTGGAGTTCAGTCCTCGTCTGCTGTTCTTCCACCTTAGATTTGTGAGAAGGTTTGGAAATAATAGGGCGAGCATCACCTACATCAATGGAGTGGCTCCAGCCCTTCATGTGTCCATAATTAGTATCTTACTTTGAGAATATCTCACTATAATTTCCTAGTAATGTATGGACCTTTTCCAGCTCATCTGGGGTCAGCTCATCCAAGATATGGACGTTGGGTAAGGTACATACCAGGTTATCCATTGGCAATCCCAAATCCATCATAGAGCCAATGCAGTGGATATTTTTGATGTCCTCTACTGGGATTAATAAGCCTTGGCCAATATCCTGGTGTTTTTTACAACTATGTCTTGCCGTTGAAGTTTCCCAGCAGAATAGTAGATGGCCTCTGATAGGCTGGGTTTAATATCTCAGGTAATACCCGAGACTCCAAAGGGCTAACACCCTCAAGGCTTACAAGGAGCAGCAAACAGTGGTAAGATTTGGAATTTGATTTTTTTGTCAACCACTCGTTGTTCACCAGACTTAATCAAGACCTTGTCTGCAGCATAGAAAGGGATACTGTCCCTGGCATCCATTGAATCGGGAAATTTCTTTGTGTTACGCCCAGAGGTGGAGTAGTGAAAAGACATAACAGAAAAAGGGTATTCAACCAGGCAAGAGTACTCGTTTTTGCTGGTTTCTTTATTGGATAGTACTAATGGACTTTGTAGTTGATTAATGAGAGGACACCTTGCTACATGTTGATTATTACTTCGTACTCAAACTATAAACTGGGTACCTATGAGCATATCATAAATGTTGTTGTACAAAGCCACTTCTGAGGATGATAAGATGAGCTTCCCAATTCAAATGGAAAGGGATGAGTATGCCCCAATAGAGAAAGAATTATTTGGGCCTGTGGTTCCAAATTCCTTATTGTACTCCAAGTCAGGCGCTAGCTTTATTCTTTTTTATGAGCTTTGAGGAAATTACGTTAACTGGGGAGCCATTATCCAGGATGGCCATCACCCAGACTTTTTTAATGATCACTTCAACCTTGGTGAAAGTGCCTCCAGAGTTAGAAGACAGAGCCAAGACCTCCTTGAGCCTGAAAAGTTGAGGTTAGTCTAAGAGTAGTCTCAGGGTATTTATCCAGGTTAATTTCAAGGTATGTACCCTCTGAAGAGGTTGAATCAAACAGCTAATAACTGATCGCCATCTCTGGCAGTATCAATGTCTCTTGGACACCTTAGACTTTGACTGAGATACAATTCCTCAGGTATGGTGGTCTCATCTACTCCTCCCACGTTCACATGATCAGGAATTACCACTTCCACGGGTGCTCCTGAAATTTATAAACCAACGTCACCATAAATCCCCTCAGATTCATCCCCAAGGTTATTCTCAACAACTGGCAAGGTCACATTAGAGGTAGGGGAGACAGGTACATGAGGTTGGGTAGCTCCTTCTGATCATACAGCTTTTCAGCAAGCCCTTTATTGTTACAGGGGTTACCCTTAGGGCGCGCAAATACTATCTTGGCTGGAGTGGAAGGTACCACGTCTTTAGTGAGCTTGTGTGAGAGCAAAATATTAACTGCATTACAGATCTCATATATACTGGAGGAAGTGATATCTTTTTAAGTCGCACTGAGGGAGCAGGTTTCACTGTGAGGATAGGCACAGGTGGGCTCACCCTTAAATGTCTACAGGTGAAAGCTCCTCAATGGTTAGAACTGAAGGTTCCACCTTAGCTTCATTTTATTGTTGCACATGAATTGAAACCAGCAACGTCTAACAGAGCCTCCTTTATGTCACAGATGTTTTTGAAGTGATGTTTCACTAAATCAATATGCCTGGCTAGAGAGGGTTGAGAAGCTAACCCAGGTAACATGGCTGCGATGGCATCATCAAGGGTTAGCATGTTAGACATTGACAACCTTTTCGCAGCGAGGTAAAATCACTCAGAAAAAGCGGCAGTTGGTTCGCCCTCATACATGCTAAGGTGCTAAAGGCTGTATATCCCTATTAATACTCTGCTTTGAGCTTGATTCAGCAAAAAGAGCCTCTTTCACCTCTGCTAGGTATAAAAATTGCCCATGTATGGAACTATTATCTCTTGTGCTAGATAATTTAAGAAAGGGAGGATGTGTTTTTTGCTTGTCCAATGAGTCTTACATTACAGATTCATAGACATACAAAAATGAAGCAAAACTCCCCTCACCTGGTTGAACTTGTCTTTAAGGGGGACTTTTAAAAGGCGCTTCTCAGGCTCTTTAAAATGGGATAAAGCGCTTGCTAGTTGCTTTTCAAGAGCAACTATTATTGGTTCAGTTGGAGTGGGAAGAGATGGAAGGTTGCTCACTTAGAAAGCCTCCACTTTTAGGTAGATTTTTTGTGGCATACAGGTGACCCCTGTAGTGAGCACAAATTTATGGAACTCCAGCTGTTTTTTGGCTTGCTGGTGCTGACTTGCGCTGGATTTCACAAAATGGTTTTTTATAATAAGAGTAAAAATACAAATAAATAAATAACTGGGTTTTTTATGGTTTCTTTAGTGTTGGTGCTGAGTAAGAAAAATAGTTTCTCTCAATTTCTTACCATGCAGTATTTAAATTGTATCAAGGGTCAAAGGGATTTTAATAAAATTTGGAATAGCTTGGTATGGTCCAAATTAGAAAATATGTGAATTTAATCTATTGAATCTCAGAAAACTCGCTTTAATTAGGCTGAATGATGGATGGGGAATCATTTTTTGGGAAAGATGTACCCATGGGGTAATAATTTAATATACTTCAGCCAATCCCCATTAGCTAAAATTATTGCACCTTGGGGGACCTCCACTAAGCCTATAAAAAGAGGGTGGTTTATGCTTAGGTGTTTGCTTTGAACTGGATGTGACCTGGGGAGAAACCTCCGATGGCTCCCTAGGTTCTTTTGCATGGCCAGGGCACTTCAACTTCCTGGCTTCATGCTAGTTGCCCATATGGTTTTTTTAAAATTGTTACCCCAATTTGTGGGGTTCCACCGAGAATTGGCCAGGGTCTTTTGGCCAATAAAATCATTTGTATTATTTAAATTACTCTTAGTATCATCATAAACTTGTAAATGTCTGACATTTCCCCATTTTGCCCTATTTTGACCCAAAATATTATTTTCTTGAAGCCATGAGGGCAAATATCTGACAGTCATATTCTTGTTCCTTGCCCCCAATTTGGTTATAATTACTTTTTTTGTAAAGGAAGAGACAAATTTTTTGTATACCGGTGTAATTTATTGTTATTTGGCCTTTTAGTGTTAAAAAAGAGATAAAAAAGCTACTATTTTTAATAAAGTATAATTTAATAACTTGGCTACTACAGTCAGCATAGGTCTATTATGAGTCCATTTCTGATACTATATTGTAAGAAATTCTGATATTGATTGCATTGCTGACTAATAAGAGTTTAAAATGAAATGTGAAATATTATAACATTACATAATTGCTTTAGGGGATTGTTTGTGAATAAGCTATAGTATATAAATCTAAATGATTTGGCTAATAGAAAGATTCACGCTACGTTTTATTACTGCTATATCGTTTTTTTAAATTCGTCAATTCCTCCTTAAATTTAAGAATTGAGGGCAGACTTTGTTGTAAACTACACCAATTTAACCTTCTAATATCTTAATAAGATATTATTGTTTTTATTTAGTAGTAAAGATAAGAAAAGGTAGATTTCCTAAAAAACCTTATCTTGATTTACAGGAAGCATACCAAAATTTTATCGCCATTTATGGTACCATCTATGCGAGTAGCTGAAGCCTATGCATGGATATCATACATTTTAAAAGGCATTTACCGTACGCTTGATGTTTGGTTTGGTGTTCAAACAGTATTTATCTCCTGGTTAGGGTAGACATAAAATGGGGGATATAAGTCACCGTCCAATAGATTTAACAATTCTCATCTGGATGTACTTTATAAATTGTAGGTTTAAGTTTAATATGATCAATTTGCAAATAATTACAAAGGATATAATTTCTAATTACCCCGAATGGCTCGGAAGTCGGCGGTAGAGTTAGGCTAGGACTGGAGATATCTGAAGATGCTGCTTTGCAATTAAAGTACTTTAAAATCAGGAGTTGGCTTAAATATCTTTAACGATAATTACCTTTTCAAGTCGGCTTACTCGAATAAACAATAATTACCACTTCAGCCCATCAATTCTAAAATTAGGTTGTGGTAAATAATTGCTCACAATGGCACAGGTCAGCTTTGGTTCAGTAAATTAATAGATCCTCCACCTATTAGTTACAGCCTAAATGTGACTGAACTGACACCTGTAAACACCGGGATAAACATTAGGCTCGGTTGAAGCATGGATAACCTTATCGGAGGTAATTATTGCCTGAAACTGATGATTGTGACAAGCACATTTTCAATTCTAATGATTTAAGGAACTCCCTTAAAGGTATTTTTAATTTTACTATTTAAGGCGTATCGCATTCCAAATTGGTGCTTACCCGAATTAGCATCTATATTTAGAGTGATTTTATAATATCATTCGATTAGTCTATGAGTAATATTCAATGGAAGTGTTTTAGATAGTACATTTTTTAGTACTGGATGGTCCCAACCTGAGGGGGGATTCATAGATGTTTTAGATGATACATTTTAATACCCTCCCACTTTGATAACGGAGCAAACTTAAAGTGATACGTTCATACTAGAATTTGGATAAGATTATTTACTAAAATTTTAGTGATCGAAATTTTGATTAGTTGATGGTAAAATTAATGGAATTTAGTAGAGTATCTACTGAATTTTGTATATTTTGGTATATTTTGTTTATTCGAGGTAGGTGTAGCTTTTGTACATTATGTTCTGTTAAATAGATGATATCCAATGATTCGACTATCAGATCAGTTAATTGTCGAAGCTCAACTTAAGATATTATTTTTTATGAGAAACAAAGCTGCTAGAAGCTATTCCAATTTAATCAATTTTATCTGCAAACTACCCCAAGTTCAAAGTATAGCTAGTGATATTCGATCAATTATACTGATGAACTAATAAGTTATATATATCAGAGCAGATCTTATTATCCTTCTATAATTAGATGCTTATTTTGGTACCAGAAGGACTCATCTATCCTTATTAATACTTGTATGAAACGAAATACGAAAATAATCGCCAAACCTGTTAACCGGCAATAGGGAAATCAATTTAATTTTTAATAATATTCTAACTAAATTGAAATCCTAACTAAATTAGCAAGTTTATGATTACAAATAGTACTTGTCAAGGTTTGCTATTAACCGCAGCTTTTATTTTACTAAATTTAAAATTCAATCTACCAACAGCATTACTTAGCTATATTCCTGACCCGTGCACTAAACTCGTCTGATTACTTTTCACTTACTTTTCTTTAACTCACAATCTTGTTTGTGTTGGAATCTTGCATACTTCATTTAACACACTTACCGATAACCTATTGATAAAATTCGATTTAAGAGGTGAAAATTTTATATATTTGTAATGATAATTAATATATTGTTACGGCTAAGCATTTTGATATTTTAAAGATTAGATGGTTTAATGGTTTTGCCAAGCGGATCAGAGTTATTTGGCTAATTATCAAGTTAATCGTTTTATAACTTGCTTTTCTTTGACTCACAATCTTATTTGTGTTATAAAATTTTAAATCCTTCATTTAACACACTTTCACATATGACATATTGATGAAATTTTGTACAGTCACTAAGTCGGATGTTAATACAATATTCCACCATAATTTTGCAAATATCTTCCTGTAGAGGATATGTTAAAAATGGAATTTAAGGGTTTGGGGTGAAAATTGAAAAATCTGCAAAAATGGCTATTCGAGGGTTTTTGGGATCACAGATGACAAATCCAATAGCTGTTTTGTGAACATCCTATGAAAGGGGTAGAAATTCTGGGGTGTAGAGGTATAAAATTAAAAAATAAATTAATTTTTTGGGAAAAAAAGAACCTCCTAAAAAAAGCTCTAAAAAGTATGAAATAATTGTGAAATTATGCTTCCTCAATAAAACCCTTTTTAAAGTTGGCGCCATCTTCCAACCTGACTTATAAAATTTTTCTCCCAAATAAAATTTATATATTATGTCTGGATTGGGTCCAAATGTAAACTATAAGCAACTTAGAATATACAATGCCGAGTATATATATTATAAATGCTTATTATAAGTCAGTTAAAGTATGGCGCCAACTTCAAAAAGGGTTTTATTAAGGAGGCATAATTTCTCAATTATTTCATACTTTTTAGAGCTTTTTAAAGGAGGTTCTTTTTTTCTAAAAAACTTTTTTTGAGAAGGTTCTTTTTTCCTAAAAAAACCTTTACCCCCAGTTCTTTCCCCCCAAAAATTAGTGCATTTTTAAAAGTGGCTCTTTTCCTACTTTTATTAATTAATACCATCTCTATATAGCCTTTTCAACCCCTTACTATTTCTTTATAAAATCAAAACTCATTGTGTATATACTATATATAGTATCTTTTAAAGAAATTACTAATAATTCATTTTATTAAATTTAGTTGATTTTATCAGTCAAATTATAATAAATTTACTAATTGCCAACTATAATACTTCATCTTATTAAATTTAGATGATTTTATTGGTCAACATATGCTGAATTTACTAATCACCATCTACAGTAATTCATTTTATTAGATTTGGTTGCTTTTATTAGTCAATCTATGGTAGATCTATTGATCACAATGTAAAATAACTCATTTTATCAAATTTAGATGTGTTTATTGATCAAATTGTGCAAAAAAGATAGCATCTATAATGATTTAAGCTCATCCCACTATGATCTCATACTGCCTGAATTTTGAACATACCCCAGCCAAGAACATATATCAAAAATACTTCAAAGCTATCAGTTCATCAATGCCAGAATTAAGTTTATCTGGAGTTGTATTAGTCCCACAAGTATCCATCACTTTTGATCCCATTTTGTTAAACTTACTAAATTAATGGGCAGATACTTGACCATTACTTACTTAAGTAAAATGGCACCTAAGTTGGAGCATCCTCTATTTTTGAAGAAGATGATCATCCAAATTGGTCCAGTATTTTCAGAGTTATGCGCAAACAAACATAGAAAAAAACGTAAATACAGGTCAAATTAATAACCTTCTCCTTTTTCAAAATCAGTTAAAAATAGATAAAAATTAGTATAGGAGTTTACTAAGTAAACTTATGCAACGTATCATAATTTTATTTGAAGTGGGTCATCTTTGGGACAAATATACTTCACCAATTTAGGATAGGGAGTGAGAATATAGGAATAGAGGACAAAACCCAAGTACTAGGTTAAAACCTTACTGTGCATAATCTGATTGGCTGGGATTATAAGATTTAAATGAACTAATTTGCATGGCCAGACTGAGATATGGCGCACTAATCTAAATATATTGCTGTCCACTTAGCCCAGAAATACTAATTTCTTTCATGACCAGATTTAAACCTGCATCATGAGGGGTGACAGTAAGACACCATTCCCACTACTAGTATAAATAAACTCCATACCTTTATTAATTTAAGTTAAAATCAAAAAAGGGCAAGTGGGATGCCAAAATGGGGTTTTAGCTGGCAGAACAAAAAACTGGGAATGGATGCCACTAGTTGGGTAGCACCCCTCACCATTCCTGGTTGGAGATCACCATTGCTGTCCATGTTTCTAGCAACGGTGGACATATACACCATTTAATCTTCAGTATAAATAATACCTCATTGCATTTGTCAAGTGATCTGGGAGTGAAAGCCAATTGTGAGGCTAAAAAACATCTGGGGACAAGTGTAAGAAATTTGAGAAATGCTCAAGCTAGTCTTAGAATCTAAATTGTTTTCCTTGCCAATCCCATGTATTTGGCACTCATGGCTCAATTGCTTGGCCACAGTTGCCAAGTGTACAACCCATATACAATAATGGTAAAGGTAAGCTTGAATCTAGAGAGGTTAATTTCTGGTCATCTTCACAGATAATATTTCTTGATAGGGATGTGTATCCAGCTGTGGCTGCTTGCCAGATAGCACTAACCTCATAATAGATCAATAACTGTTAATAATAATGCACTTGAAATAGTTGTGGGAAATTGTAGGAATCCAGCTTTCTTGTGCTTGCTGGTGCTATGCTGCTGGATCCCACAAAGGTTTTTAGTAAAATAAATAATAAGCGCTATTATAAAATGTGGATTTTTATATTTTTGTTAAGAGTGCTGGGGTAAAAATGTGATTCCTTTCAATACTTGGCCAATCAGTATTTAAACTGTTTGAAGGTTGTGGGGAATTTGTTTAAGTTCAGAATAGTTTAGATGCTTCTGAATTAGATAATATGGTATGTGCTCCTATCAGATCATGGGAAAAGCGATTTATTCTTTGGCAAAGCAATAGTTGGGGTTTTAGGGCAGAATGTACCCATGCAGAAATGGTTTAATGTATTTTAACCAATCACCACTTGATAAAATGCTTTCACCTTGGGGAACCCCCACCACGCCTATAAAAGGGGGTGCTCCTTGCATAGGTGCTTTAAAGGACTTGATGGTGGTTGGGGGTGTACCTTCTGATGGTCGCCCCATAGTCCGATGTGTAGTCAGAGTAATCTGACCGCTCAATTTTATTTTTATTGCCCATGTAGGTTTTGATATGGGTTACCCTAATTAATAGAGTTCCACCAAAAATTGGCCAGGGTCTTTTGGTCATTATCCTCAAAATCATTGTTATAATTATTTAAATTGCATTTGGGTTCACCGCAAACTCATATATAGCTGACATTTCCTTGTTTCAGCTGATTTTGACCCAAGACATTCTTCCTCTGCAGCTGAGAGGGCAATATCCAACAGCAATATCTGCCTCAGGGTTAGCGCACACTGCTCATTTCCTATAAGGGTACCCTGGGTCAAAGTTTTCCCATTCACATTGCACAGTGCAAAATCTGACATGTGGTTGAGCGCTGGTTGGAGTTTACCAACTTGCATTTAAAACCTGCCACCAACTTTTTGAATTTGTAATTAGTCATGGCCCTCCTTTACCCAATCTTTGAGAATTCAGGGGTGAGTTGATGGTTTTGGTGGTTATTTTAAGGGTGTGCCCTGCTAGTGATTGGTGAGTTATCTTAAAGGATACCAATAGCCCTGTCAGCAAATTTATTACAATCTGGTTCCACTTGTCCCACGTCATAGCTGTGGCCATTGCTGAAACTTTCCCTCATAATCCTGTTGTAATTGTGCTTCCTCCCGTGGCACTTTTGCAAATGACCAGCCACCTAACCAATTTTCCTGGTTACATAGGATTTTCATAATAGGGGCTGTGATGCTGTTAAAGCAGATGTAGATTAAGCAACATCCAGTCCTGTAGAGAGTGGGACATGATAGTTTTTGGGACCCTTGTACCTGGGCCCTGTTAATGTCCCACGCAAGCGTGGAGCAGCGCATGTGTGACTGTAACATCAGGAAAAATGATTAGGCCAATATTCAGTGGGAATGAACTTCAAAGTTGAGCGATCTCATTCCCCTCTCTCTTAGGTTATAACAAAAAGTTAAGTTGAATAGGCGCCACATTGGCTTTAAACATAGGAAGGTACAGGTGAGGGATTTGATTTTACCTTCCAATAAGGGGATCAGTGGGAGAATGTGAGAAACATACCAGAACTTCGTTAGTATAAAATATTAAGCGCTTGCACCTTCCCCTCAAGTTCAATCAAGCGTATTTCCAGTTGGCCATCCAGGCTAACATACTGGAAAGCACCGCCTGTTCCATCGCCACAGCTGCTGGGCCTGATTTGATAAAAACAATACCCATATACCTAAATGTCTGGGTTGGAGTCATTAAAATGAGACCCAGTGGTAGAGGGAAATGGCGCTTCATGCTTTATACTAATACCATCTTGTCAATATTAACTTTTGTTTATACCCTGTTGGTAAAGGGTAAGGGGGTGCTCGATGCCAGAATGAAATGAAAGAACTGATCAGACTGTGGTGTCATTTGAAAATGCTTGCACCTAAACTGGGGCCTGTCTAGGTTGACTAATTCCTCACAACTGTGCTTCCGGTGAAGCCAACAGGATATTTGATGCAAAGTTAAAGAAAATTTTAAATTTTAGGATCGCCTTGGTGTAGGCCCCGTCCAATTAGAATATGATCCATTAAACCGTCAGGTACAATAGCTATAATCATAAGGCCTGTGTACAGCATGTCAATCCAGGTGATAAAGTTGGGGGGATCCCAACGGCATCCATTGCCACCTGCAGAAATGGCCAAGCAACCTGATTGTAAAAAAACAATGTTCAAAATCAAGAGATAGCCATTCTTGGACCTGCGCACATCCTGCAGAACGCTTTAGATGGAACAGATAGTCCTCCAGATAGTGTGACCCTGATAAAAATTATTTTGAGATGTAAGTATGGTCCAAGGGCAGTATGAATCAGGCAGCTCAAAAAATTCGTGTAAGGAGCTTATAATCAGCTTTGAAAGTGAATTTGGGTTCCAGTTCCATAGAAGCTGGTGAGGACTTTTTTTGTACAAGAACACAATTATGATATTATGTCTCCTGGGATTAGACACTTATGCAACAAGCAATGATTAAACAAATAGGCCAGTTCTGGTGCCACTCAGTTGCAGAGTGCATTAAGCATCTCAACCCACATGTTTTTAAAAATTGGGGACTTACCTTTTGGTTCTTCCTTAAGTGATCAGTTCACCTCCACCTCTATAATTGCAGCTGAAAGATTGTGATTATCAACTGGTGAGCACCCATGGAGCACTGGCTTAGCTATGGCCGGGAGGGTTTCCATTGCCATAATATTGGGTTCACCTGAGCGGAAGAGGTTACCATAAAACCGCTCCACTTCACGCTTAATAGCAGTGAGTTCACTGTAAATAACGCCATCAGGTGTTCCTACCCGGTAGAGCTTGGTCTGGGTCTGGAAATCTTTAAGACTAACCAAGATCTCCTTAGTCATCATTCCCAGAAGGTGGATTTTGTGATAGAAAATTACATCCTGCCTGAATTCAGTGTCCTGCTTGTGAAGGAGAACTTGGTACTGCTTATGTATTGTCTGATATTATGCCAAGATTCATCACTGTCCCATCACCCACACTTCAAGCTCACAGGAGCCTCCTTTAGCTGGTATTAGGTGTCATAGATACAATTGAGAAAAAATAGACTGAGCTCCCAATCAAAGTGCTTTAACACCCAGTGGTGAGCCCAGAATGCCATGGGCACAGTGGTACAAATGACTTGGAAAATCAGGGTTCTAGTGTGAAAATAAGGAAAGCAAAAGTTATTAATATATGAAAAGGCCCCCAAATTAAAACAAATGGTTGTGGTGGGAGCAACCACGGGTCTTGTGGGGGCAACCACCAAGGGTGGGGGAGGCAGGGAGGATGACAAGTCCTCATGTTATTGTGGTTGCATGCCTTTAAATTCAAAAAAGAGGGTCACAGATTGATGCAGGGTATTTTGGTTTCTGCCACAAAAATTGACAGCAAAAAAGGGGTGCAAAGGGGGCCCGCACAAAGCGTTGGGGCCAATCTCTTCCTGAGAGGGTGCTCCAGGCCCCTCAGGCAAACAGAATCCTCTGTGTGAGAGTTAAGTGGGGGCCTAGACACCACTGGCGACAAGATGGGGTCGCCCTGAGGCTGCCCCACCCAACAAGCGGCTTCTGGCAAACCAGAAGTGGTGCAGTGAGCTGGGTTTGAGATGAACAAGCGCACAATATGGATGTGTGGAGAGTGCACATCATCTGGGGCGATTTGTTTTATTAAATTTAAAATGATCCTTGGTGGAGGGGTCAATCAACTGGACAACCCAGTTGATAATCAACAAGATTAGAACTAAAGTTGTGATGCATTTCGCCATATTGAAAGGCAATATACTTATAAAAACTGATGGATGGAGTCTGTAACGAGCTGGGCAAGAACATAAGGGTTTATTCTTTGCAGCTGAGGTGAGAAAGTAAAAATTAACAACAGCCCCTAGGAGGCGGCTGTTGCCTTATGAATTGGGGAAAACATTGTGGAGAGAAATCAAGGGATTGGTTTTTTAAGATTTGGTGGTGGGCTGCGATTGGCTGTGGGAATGGTGGCCAGTGGGATATTCAAGCCCCAATAAATTTAAAGAAACTCTTTTACTTTTCCCCAAAGTTTTGGCCAAATCAGCTCAAAACTGCCAACCTAAGAGTTGACCATTCAAGTTGGGCTGGCCCTGCAACCTGAACAGCCTGAATCCATTCTGGAGGGGTGGGACAGTTGGGCTGGCCCAATCAACTATCAGTTGGGTGCCCAAATGGTATCCTGATTTGACTTTTCATCCCAGCTAGCCTATACAAGCTCCCCCAACACAGAATTCACAAACTGGGCTTGAGGTCATTGCGACCTGTTTTTCTAAATTTTGGCACATTTTTCCAGTGAAAAGTTGAATCTCGGGGGCCTGCCTGTGGCCCCTAGCTTGGGCAACCTCCCTGCAATACCCCTATATCAGCTCTAACAGGGTAGAGGATGGGGAGAAGCAGGGATAGGGGATCCTTGGGGGTAGAGCACTGACCCAGCACTCATCCACCATATGCGCCAAGCTACTTGACTGTGACAAGGGGTCACCCTAAGCCTTTGAACCTCTTTTTGTCCTGATGGGATGCTGGTCCTTGTCCATGTGCAGGGACTGGGCTAAGGATCTACACTACCATTTACTTTTTAACTGGGAGGATTCCTCACTGAGAGCTTGGACCAGGGCATATTTTACTGTGCTTCTCTGGGAGCTTTATGGCAAGGATGGCAGCGATCTTCTGGGAAGATGGGGGATGCAGGGTGGGATGCACCAAATTTCTCCACTAGCTCCTTGCAGTTTGTAGAATCACGTCCACTCAACCAGCTGTTTTCATATGAGGGGTAGCTCTTCCAGGAGTCCAGTACTGGACAGATTGGCAAGACCTCCAGGATGCATGGATTGTATTCATATTGCTTCCTGGGAGTTTTCAATGACAATGGGCTTAAGTTAAGCTAGCCTTTACCCCTTAAAGAGGTTTAGGTGGGAGGCATGGAAGACATTGTTCTGCTTCCAGTGCACGGGAAGTTTCACATGGTAGGCCAAATTCCCAGATCCTTCTCAACCTCAAAGGGGCTTTAGCGTTTGGAAGCTAACTTCCCGGTGAGGGCATATAAGGAAATGTTCCGTGTGTCCAGCATGACAAGGGAGCCAACTTCAATCTCATGTCTAGGGAGGCGTTTCCAGTCAGCAAACTTCTTGTAGTCCGTGATGGCCTTCATAGAGTGTTCAAAGACTAAATTGTGTCTCTCGGATTGTGTTAACATGGTTCTCTGCCACTGAAGCTTCTTATGAGAGCCATGGGCCAATTTGGAAGAGAAGGTTGTATCACATGGTAGACTCAAAAGGGGATAAAGTGGTTAAAGAATGGATGGAGTTGTTGTATGCAAACTGTTCTAGGGGAAGGTCCTTGGCCTAGGTGTCTTGCAAAGAAGTTGAAAAACAATGCAAATAATTCTCCAGTAGCTGGTTCACCCTATCAGTCTGCCCATCAGACTGGGTGTGGTTGGCGGTGGACCTGCAGGGCTTGATGCTGAAGAGGGTCAACAACTCCTTTCAAAACTATGAAGTGAACTGGGAGCACCATTCTCTCAATATCTCCTTGGGGAGAACAAACATGGAGAACATGTGGTTGATGAACAACCCCGCAGTATCCACCACTGTAATAGCTGCGAGGCAGGGTATAAAGTGAGCAACTTAGTAAATCAGTCGAGCACTACCATGATGGCATCTGACATGGAGGGTGGGAGTTCCACAATAAAGTCAGCAGAAACTTAGGTCCATGGCCCTCAGCCTGATGAAGCATGTATATCAATCCCTCCTTGCCAGAGCGGTCTGATTTTGCATGTGAGCAGGTGATGAAACTGGCAATCCAGGCAGATAAATCTTTAGATGACCCTGGCCAGTTATAGGTCACATGATGAGGTCTGAGCACTTATTAGTGCCAGGGTTACCTACCGCTGGGAAGACGTGGTTCTCCTTAATGAACCTGGTGTGCAAAGAAGGGAAATTCAAAATCAGTCACAAAACCTACTTTATCCAAAGGTGTAAAGAGACATTTTTTGGCACTTGGACTCCAAATCTTCATATAGCTCAACCCCTTCACGGCAGAAAGTTTGGGATGCAAGGATGTAGAAGAGGAGTGGGGCATCTGGGGCCAGGTCAGCAAATGCCACCACGGGAGAGGCCAAGGAGAGGATCTGGTAGAGGTAATGCATTGGTGAGCTCCAGGAGGTCCTCTCACCATCAAGGTGACAGGGAGGAGTTTTGACTTAGCGTGTTTGGTAAGACATTCAGGGGGCCCTTGATGAATTTGTACTTGAAGTGAGAACCACAGAGGTTCTGATAGGTGAGGGTTTGATAATGCTCCAGCATCTGGGGTTTGCAGTAATAGAGCAGCTCCTTGAAATCTGTTCAATTAATGATTTCATGCTGAGCGCCCTGCAGGAGGTACCTCCAGTGAGTAGCTACCATGCCAATGCTGCCAACTCCTTGTTGTAGATGTACTGAGCTTTCTTGGTTAAGATAAACTTGTAGGAAAAATAGGCCACAGGGTGTTTGACTCCTTAGTGCTCTTGTAGCAGCACGGCGCCTGTTGACACTGAGGAGGCATCGCAGGCCACTACAAAGGGGCGGGAAGTGTCTGAATGGCGGAGGACAGGGGCTGTTAAGAAGACCTCATTGATGGCCTTGAAGGCCTGTTGGCATCTGGGGACCACTTTAAGGGAACATTCTTCCCTGTGAGAGGGTGAAGGTGTTTTACCAGTTGACAAGGGCTGAGGAAAACTTCTTCAAAAAGGTTATCATGCCAAGGAAACTGAGGAGTTGTTTTTGGGTAGTTGGGGTGGGACATGACTGAATAGTCTCAAGCTTAAAGGGGGAACCGTATAGCCATCCTTCATTAGGTATAAAATTTCAAGGATAGCTCGATTTTTTAATATAATACTGCACACTTAATTGGGATGAAATTCTGTAGACTAATCCTCAATATTGCCAGTGGCTTACGGTATTCAAACTGTTTGGAATCTCACTAGGCAGTTTAAAATAGCCACAGCTCTTCTGGTCAATTTTGGGCTTAATTTTCCCAACGTAATCAGGAACTTCTTCCAAGGCAGTTTTATTACAAGCTTTGGATTGGACGCTTCCAGCTTGAAGACACTTTTCCAAAGTTTGGATTCATATAAGATTAGAAAAGAGACAAAATAAATATATCCTTTATTAGATGGTATATATTAGATAATTAGTCATCAGGCCAGGCGCCGGTATTTATACCTATAGGGCATCTCCTAGCCACATTGAAGCATGTAATTTCAACAGATATTTTACCACCTCAGTTCGGCCCTTAAACTGATACAACTGAGACCTATTCTTAGGTTTATTGGTGGCAAAATACTCTCAAAATCAGGATGATTTCAGGGACAAAAATTGCAATAAAAACATGCAAGATTGTCCTATGATCTTCCTGAATTGAGTTTCGTCATACTGCTAATGTATACTTATGTGAAATTCTTGCATCAATTAAAGTAGATGACGTACCCCTAATAAGGATGTTGGCAGGTCTCTCTTGATAGCACTAGGTACTCCCTTTTGGGCAGTCCATAAACAAGTGCTATTGTGCCAATTATGTGAATTGAAATATGAATTTTGCCCTAGGGCGGGAAATTGGTTACATTTTTTGTTCATTTGATAGTCCATAGGACTTTTAAATGGTAACTTCAGGTTGGCCTAAAATGATTTTGTGTACTAGTTAGTCGATTGTGTTCCCAATAATTGGGACCATTTGTTGAGATTTAATACATAGATAACCAGCCATAATGTGCGGCATATTGGCCCGAGCATATTGATAGAGTAATTGATTGAATTAAAGTTAGACAATCAGCCTGTGACATGTAGTTGCAATATGCTTTGAGGTAAAAATTAGGTATTAGATTCAAGCATTGAAAGGATAATTGGCCCGAACTGATGGTTTTCAAAGGTTTATTTTAGAGCCAACCACCAGACTCTGACACTTGGTTGCTTAGAAAAGTCACCTCCTCCCTAAACAATTTTCACTTGGAAGGTTTTATAAAGAGTCCCGCTTTGTGAAGGGCCGCCAACACCAATTCCAGGTATTTGGCATGTTGTTACATAGTGGAAGATAAATTAAGATATTGTTGGGGTAGGTGATGGCGCATGAAAAAAGCAGATTCCCCAGAACATCATCAACGAGGCGCTGAAATGTGGCCAGGGATTCTTCAACCCAAAAGGCATCACCTTAAACTGGAAGAGAAATTGGCAGGTGCAAGTAGCCGTGAGCCACTCCTGCCCCCTTGACGCCCTCACCTGATTGAAGAAATTTAACGGGTCCAGTTTGATAAGATGTAGGACTTAGAAATAGCCTTGGCAATGGATTTCTCCAAGGGCAGTGGTAGGGTCAGATACCAGGATGTTATTAAAGTGACCGTATCCAACATAGGGACTCAGGGAGCCATCTGACTTCCTGGCGAAAACTATGGGTGAGACGACATGGGATTATTTTTTGATAAGCCAACCCTTCTCCAACATGCTGTCCAGCCAAATCCCCAAAGCCTTATCCTCTTCTTCTGTATATGGGTAGAGGGGGCAGCTAATTTAGACAGAGGTCAAATGTCGACTGGAGTGATATGTCATATTATGAGTGCAGTGGAAGCTTTTCTGCTAGAGACATATCAAAAACGTCCTTGTAAGAGGCTAGAAGGGAAGAAAAGTCTGGGGGGAGTTCTTCTGGGGTAGAGTCATGAGGAGAGATTGAGCCAAGTGAAGGACCCAAGAAATTTATTCATCAGCGGAATCTCTCCACTCAGTTTATAATTTGTGAGTAAAATGGAGTTGATCTTCAGGTTGACTCTAACCTGCGGCGACGCCACCAGCCCACTCTGAAATCACAGGATATAGCAGATTCCGTACTGCCAGAAAAGGTTTTAAAACCCAAAGTTGTGGATAGTGAAGTGTAGGGGACGTCAAATGCCGTGTCACTTCAGTGACTCAGATGGGGCGCCTAATATAGATATAGCTTTCTTCAAACTAAGTCTAAGGAACACGCTCCACTGAGGTCAATGAAGTTGCCCGCCACTCTTGTATCAAGGAGGTTTTTTATGATGACTTTATTAAACTCTGAGAGGAAAGTAAACGGAAACATAAAGTAGGTCCTATATTCTATATTGGGTATATCAAGGGAAAGAGCACCAGAGGAGGAGGCATGACCCATGATAAGAAGTGGGCGATTGGGAGGTTCAGGACTGGATTGATCCTGAGGCAAAAGAGTCCCATACTCCTCACCACAGATGGGAGGCGACGGTTTAAAAGAACACCTGCTTCTCCTCTTTGGGGAAGAAGTAGGGACCAGGAAAGGAAAAATGCAGGACGAATCTTGCTCAGAATCCTGGGATCCCAGAACAGTGCCCTCATGGGCAAGTGTAGCAACAGGGGACACAGAAAGCGGTTGCTTCCTCAGAGGGGGAACGTCCAAGGTGTGTCCAGAAGGGGGAAGAGGACCATGAGACTGGAGGGCCACTTCCCTTGTCCGCGGTCATTGGCTGATGAAGGAGGTGCAGCACGTGGCGCTGAGAGAGCAGCAACAGCTAGCTAAGTACATGGAAGGGTCTATCTCCAATTGAGTGACCTACTGAGAAAGCTGTCACTA
This sequence comes from Massospora cicadina, assembly GCA_022478985.1. NCBI lineage: Eukaryota > Fungi > Entomophthoromycota > Entomophthoromycetes > Entomophthorales > Entomophthoraceae > Massospora > Massospora cicadina. The sequence goes on from JAKSZP010008437.1 coordinate 56,948, forward strand.
AGGACCTGGGAGATGGTCCCAGTATGAGGTGGCAGCAGAAGATGGGTCCAGGGCAGCCCAGAAGGCAGAGGCAGCGACCTCTGAGAGGATTGGCACAGAGGGGGCCAGCATGGCAAAGGCTTTAACAAAGTAGGGCAGGTCTGCTGCTCCTGTCCTAAGGCGAAGAGGTGGAGGAAGCGTGAGGGTCTTGATTCAGGGGCCTGAACCACTGAGGTGACCTTCACAATCAGTGGAATAGGGTAGCCATATTGGACGCAGAGAGGGTCACCCCCCTTACTCAGTGGTGGGCATCCCCTGCCAGGGCATCAAGGAGGGACACACTCTTTTGGGCGTCAGAGGGGGATAGGGGTTTCCCAATGTCAGCGGAGAAGCATACCTAAAGCTCCACCAGGACACCCATGACTTGATCAGCTACCTTATTAGAAAGAATAAGAGGGGTCCCATCCCTATCATATTAGCAGATGAGGGTTACGCTGATGATGGGGGCTTGAAGGGTGAGCTCCAATTTGCCAAATCCTGTTTACAAGCTCAGATGAGTGAGGCGGCAGATTAACAAGAGAATACCAGGTTGCAGAGGGGATACAAGTTAAGTATGAGGGCATAGGCCATTGCTTCACCAAAGCCAGATAAGAGGGTGGAGATGTCTTAGGTAAAAGTCAGTTCATTATGTCATGGACGCAGCTGAGAAAAATTAGAATGGAGATCCCAATCAGGGTGTGTGAACACCCAGTGGAGATCCCAGAATGACAGGAGCACAGTGGTAAAAACGACTCAGAGGATTGGAAAACTAAAGTGGATGTGAGGAAAGCAAAAGCTCATTAATGTATTTAAGGCCTCAAAAGCAAACCAAATGGCTGTGAAGGAGGCAACCGAGGGTCTTGTGGGGGCAGCTCATGGACTAGGGAGGCATGCAGGATGACAAGTCCTCGTGGTTCCATAATTTCATTCCTATAAATTAGGAAAATGAAGGTCACAGATTGATGTATGGCGTTTTTGGGTTCTTCCAAAAATGGCAATGAAAAGGGGCACAAAGGGGCCCACGCAGAGCTTCAGGGCCAAACTCACTCTGAGAGGGGTGCTCCAGACCCCTCAGGAAAACATTATCTCTGTTAGAGGGTTAGGTGGGGGCCTAGATGCCGCTGGCAATAAACGGGTCGTCCTGAGGCTGCCCCACCCAATGAGCGGCTTCTGTTAAACAAGGTAAGGCAGAGAATTGGTTTTCAGACAAATAGGCGCGTGATAGGGAGAGATAAGAGTGCTTATATCTTAGCATTGTTTTATTAAATTCAAGATGATCTCCTAGAAGATGTGGTCAATTTACTGGACAACTTAGTTAACAAAAATGGGATTAGAACCAAAGTAGTGGTGCATTTTGGCATATCAAGATGAGAATTTTATTTGAAATAAAAATTGGATGATGGACTCTGCAACAAGCTGGGTCATATAATAAAAGCTTTTTCTTTGTAGCTGAGGTGAGGGATTAAAAATGAAATGACAACATCCCTGGGAGGGGAACGCTTTTCTTTCTGCTTGACATCAATTTTGAGCAATTAAAGAAAAAACAAACCGATTTTCCACCACAGCCCCTGTTGAAGATTTGGGCTTTGCCTGATGGCTAGTTCGTTGTTTGGTGGAAACTGCAGCTTTGAGCATCTATTGTGTGAGGACAATAGACAGGATGGTGCTTTAAATTTATGATATAGCTTTTTGGTAACACTTCAATTGTATACCTGGTCATTTCACTTGGACGATGGCATGCTGCCCTGATCCTATTGATCCCAAGTGAAAATTAACTTTAATATAAAATAAAGTAATAGCACAAAAAATTTCTTTTACCGCTTGAAGTCACTTTTGAGCGATTTTGGATTTAAAGTTTTACATATTCACAGCCGTCTGCCCAAACCTATTCTTTGATGTCCTTGGCTCCGCCGCCTGCCACCCCAGTGTGGGGCAGCAGTGCACCCCCACCTAGCGTTTTCTGCCCCGTGGGCAAGCGCGTTTGGACGGGCTCAAACAGCCCTCCCACTGCTTCCAACCGTTTTGTCCCCCCACGGGACTTAGCGCTCCACCTGACGCGCGTCCACCCTTCTCGCCCCCATCCTCTCGCCCTCCCTCGCTCTGCCATTCGCTATTGTCTCAGAGTGGACTATGAGCGTTTGTTCCCATATGACAATAAGGCAATTAAAGAGCTAGCCACTGCGGCCTTTGCGCCAGCTGGCTTTATAGACTTCCGCCCTTTTAAGGGCTACTTTGACGTTGGGTTCCATTCTGAGGAGGATGCTGAAGCGGCAGCACAAACTCCTATAATTTATAAAAAAACCCCATTCCCACAACCCAT